>JASAMW010007178.1:0-17052 GCA_030247985.1 Epsilonema sp. ZAB3_2
TAGTGAACTTGACGCTGGCTGGAGGGACACTGTGGACGTGCGGTGACATTAGTGACATGATTTACGCGCGTCATGTGTTTGAAATGGTTATGACGTGACTACGTGAACGTGAAAGGCGAACGTGAGTAAGTATTTTGGAGTTTCGCCTTTGTCTTGGAGCTACGATTAGCTTGAAGAATGTTGTTTGAATTTTGAAGAATCTGAAAGATATTTTTGAAGATTTTTGAAGTCTTATCATCAATCATTGCCGGATATTCTCAGGCGGATCGTTTTTTCCCTGCGGACAGTGAAGAAGAATGTCGAACGATTCATTTGTGGTTTCGGCGGAAGATGACGCGGATAAGCAGCGCTGGGTCCTGCTTCCTGCCACAACTGAGGCTGGAGAGAAGGTGGAGACTGCCGGCCTTTCTCGTCCGCCCACCTCGGCCGATTTTGCTGCGCTGGCCACTGCTTTGAAGCTGAAATTGCGATGGTCAGTCAATTACCACTACCACTAGGCCTACTACCTTTTTGTCGGTTTTTTGGGACAAGGTCGCAGCTTCGCAGTGCCTCAAAGAGTTTTTTGGGCTTGGTTTGGATGTAGCTCGCGCTCAGGTCGAGGAAGCTATTCCGTCGCCGCGTTTTGCTTTTTCGCTGGACATAGAACAGCCTTTGTCGTACGCGCGTTCGCTTGTTTTTTTGGCAAAGCCAGTGGCGAATGATTTAGGGGAAGAGTTTTTGCTATCCCCCTTTTTGTCTAATGACCGGCGAGGTGACGCACCCCGTATGCGCGGATAAACTCGCGGCGAAGAAAATGTACGATTTGGCGTTCGTTTCGCGTTGACACTTGAGCACCCCCTCACCGTCGACCCGCTGGCAATGGCGTAGCCACGCCAAAGGGGGATGCGCAACCCCCAGGCCAGCTCGATGTTGCGCAACCGGCGCCGTCCACACCTTCAAACGACCTACAGCTCATTCTCGGCCACCTGCAAACGATCAAGGAGAATCAAGAAGAGATGAAGAACAGCCAGATACAAGCCAGTGCGGAATTGCGTTCACTCAAAGTGAAGACGACAGAAGAGTTCGATGGAGTGAAGACCCAGTTTCAAGTGGTGAAGGGCACCATAGATGTTGTTGATGCTAAGGTGGCCTCAATGGGCGACAATTTGGATGCCCTCAGTGCTAAGGTGAAGGAGTTGGAGGGGAAGGTTGGTGCCTTGGAGGAGGGAGACAAGCACACCTCATCCACAGGAAGACCAGCAGGTACAGTACCGATCACAAACATTCCATCTACAGTTACGCTCTCTTCCCCCATCCCATGCACATCCAAAGGAGAGACGGCAGGTACCGAGTTGAGCACAGGTGTGTCTGATGAGCTTGCGAAGGCAGTCATGGCACATTTGTCTGTCATCAAGAATCCGCAGCTCAGAAGATGTCACTGGTGAAGCAGGTTCTATCCCACGACCCCGATTTCAAGCTGGAGCATTTGATCCCCATGCGTCCAGGAGTGAAGCCGTCAGTGCGTCTCTTCCAATCTGGTGATGTGGAGCTGAGGCAGGAAGGTGGCCAAGAATTTGGGCGAAATTTTCACTCGCTGTATGCAGCATTGGAGAATTATTTTGCCATCCTGCATGAGGGAAAGAGTTGCAGAGGGAGGAAGGGGACGATTTCTTGGAGATGGTGCGTGTGCTGCATCATGACTCCGGTGTGCAGGTGCCTTCCCTTCACTTGCTATTCCTGCAACACCGCGCAAGCGAATTCGGTCTGGCGATTTCCACTATTCTCAAGTGTCTCCTCTGTTGATCCACCATGCAACCCATGCCAAGCACCAGCAGGTGGATGGTTGCCAGCAACTGCAGAACCGTGATCAGCGCTCCAGTTCCAGCAATACAGGCTTCTCAAGGGGTGAGAGAAAGTGTTTTCGATGTGACCAGCCTGGACATGTGGTTCGCGCCTGCCCCCCTTCCCCCTGCAAAGCCCTTTCCAGCAGGCCCCAGCAAGGGGGGGCAGTCAGCCAGCCAGTAACTCTAATACCTCCCTTGCGCAGAAGCGGTCTTGTGCAACTGGTGCTGCTGCACCATTGGATCCTTTGGATTCAGCTGCACAGTGTAGTTCTAGTCAGGTCACACTTCGTTCTGCCCCAACAGCTCCACCACTGAAGGTGCATGCTCCTTCCACAGTCCATCCAATGTTTTGTCAGAATGCATTGGATGGGGCAGTCCTTTCAGTGACACACCCTTTGAACCTTACTGCATTTGAGAAAGCTTTGGAAGGATGGCCAGATGAAGCAGCAGCAGAGTTCATCTTGCGCTCAATCAGGGAGGGTGCTGATATTGGAACAGGAGTGGCTGCTCCCAGTGCAGTTCCGGCACAATGTTCCAATGCAATATCAGCTAAGAGAGACACGGTTCGACTGCAAGCAGTGGTGATGGCAGATGTCGCAGCTGGTTCCAAGCTTGGACCTTTCGGCAAACCACCATTGGCAGATTTTGTTTGCTCACCTCTAGCTGTGATCCCAAAGAAGCCTGCTGCACCTGGGCTACCTGAAAGAATTCGTGTCATACACAACCTGTCAGCGCCAGCAGGTGGCTCCATCAACGAGCTTATACCAGATGAAGCAGCATCAGTCGAGTACAAGAAGTTTGATACAGCAGTGGATATGGTGCGTGCATGTGGTAAGGGCGCCTACATGGCAAAGATCGACTTCCGTGATGCATACAAGCACATCATTGTCCGGCCAGACCAGTGGCATCTCCTGGGCCTGCACATTGATGTACCGCTTGGCCGAGAATATTATTTCGATGCAACGCTTCCTTTTGGGTTGCGTAGTTCGTGCGCGATTTTCCAGGCTTTTTCAAATATTTTTCGTGACATTTGTAAGGCGCGCGGGGTGAAGTACATGTACAACTACTTGGATGACTTCTTCTTGGTCAGTCAGACCAAAGAGGGCTGTGAACAAGCCCTGGAAGTCGCAAAAACAGCCGCATCTGATCTTGGATTTCGTCTACAAGATGAGAAGCAGGAGGGGCCAACTACTTGCCTTACACTGCTTGGCATCGAAATCGACTCGGTGGAGCAACAACTTCGCATTGATCCCAAGCGCTTGTCGGACACGCTGGAAATGTTGGAGGAGTGGGCAAAGCGTGGTTCGGCATCAATCCGTGAGATCTGCTCTGTGCTGGGCAAGTTACATTTCATCTGTCTGGTTTGCCAACCTGGTCGAGCCTTTCTGCGCAGGATGATCGACTTGACTAAGGATCGGTCTGATTATGATTCAGTGGTCAATTTGGATGTGGGATTCCAGGAGGACATCCGGTGGTGGAGACTCTTTTTGCCTCAGTGGAATGGAACATCCATCATACCAGAGCGAAACTGGACTGTGGATGCAGACCTGTGCTTGTTCACTGATGCCTCAACAGCAGCTTGCGGTGCATTCTATGAGGGTCAGTGGCTGTACGCCGCTTTCGAAGGGTGGTTCTACAAGCAATCAATCCCCTTTAAAGAATTATTCGCTGTGGTGGTACAGTCAAGGTCGCGCGTGCACCACAGTCTCGCGAAAAAATTGCCTGTCGCGACTGCACGCGTGCGTGTCGCGACAAGATGCGTGCGTGTCGCGACAAGATGCGTGCAGGTCGCGAGCAGATGCGTGTCAGTCGCGTCCAGCACGAGTGCATAACGCGACAGAAGAAAGAAAGATGAAACGCGAAAGAACAGAGCAGGAAAGAAAAAGGCAGTAGGCCTAACAAGTAGAGAAAGTCAGCCGTAAGAAAAGCAACAGTACCAAATTGCTTGTCAACAAACAAAACAGCAATGCTGCAGGGAAAAATTGAATAGAATGACATTTCATTCTTTCTCCAGCATCCAAGACAGTTTTAGTCATCATTTCTTGTTCACAAAAACCGGCCTTCTTGAACATGCATATGGTGTATTCTGTCTAATGAGAATGGGCATGGGCCTTTGACTTTCTCTGCGTTTGCATATATCCAATTCATGCAGGATTATATGTAAACTGCGCAGCACATGCAACGCCCCAAATCCAATCTTCTTTTGCTGGACAGACTATAGTTAGTGCTCGTTCACAGAGGAGATATCGATTGACTGTTCTTGCCATACAATGCATACATTTCACTGATACACTTGCTTCTGTTTGTTTGTTGTTTGTTTGACTTGTTTTGCTAGCTATCTGGTTGTTTTGTATTGTATTGTATTCCAGCCCTCTGCTTTCTTCAATTCTTGACCAACCATGGTAGGCCTCACTTTCATTCATTTCTCCTGCGTCTCTTTGTTTTTCGCTTCGTAGCTATAGGAGTCCTTGCCATGCTGCACGCGAGCGGACGCGACACGCACTCAAGCAGGACGCGACTGACACGCATCTTGTCGCGACTGGCACGCATCTTGTCGCGACTGACACGCATCTTGTCGCGACGGGACGCGAGATTGTGGTGCACACGGGAACTTGACTGTAGCTGTGGCCACATGGGGGAGCCAGTGGAAGGGAAAGAAGATCAAGTTCCATGTGGATTCCATGACCGCTGTGAATGTGCTGGGCTCCTATCGTTCACGTTCACCAGCGATGGCAGCATTACTCCGCCTACTCTTCTTCTTGTGTGCATCCTTTGACTGCCAAGTGGCAGCATTCCACATCGATGGTGTGCGGAATGAGGTGGCTGACGCAATTAGCCGAGCTCAATGGGACCGCCTGTTCTCACTTGTCCCTGCTGCCTCTCCTACCCCCACCCCCACTCCAGCAGTATTCGAGTCGGTCTTTTTTAGCGAACTTACGTCAAGGCCATCTCAGCTCAATCGTGGAAATGCTGGTGTTCAATTCCCTGTCAGCATCAACCAAGAGCACTTACCGGTCTGCCTGGCTCAAGTACGAGAAGCTAATGCAGGAGCTCCAGCGCCATCCCAGGCCCGTATCATCGAAGGAGTTTCTGCAGAACCTCCTGCTGTTCCTAGCGTCTCTGTTCCAACAAAAACTCGCAGCACAAACAGCAGCCACCTACATCTCAGGCGTGCGGAAGACCGCTATGGTCGAGCTGACCACAATAGAGTCGCGTACTCTAGCAGCGGCTATCAAAGGTTTCGATCGTACAACGGCAGTAAGCATTCAGCGAAAGCTGCCTATCACCACCGATATTCTAGCGCGGCTCGAGCAGGGGGGGAATTCCAGGGCGTCTCAGCGAGAGGGTGGTTTGGGCGGTGGTCGTGGTCGGAGTGTATGGGTTGCTGCGGCTGGGCGAACTGGTGCCCAAGGCAGAGAATGCATTCGAGCCACGCCGGCACCCAACACTCAGGGACATCACATTCGGGGAGGGAATCGCGGGGTTGCGCCTGAAAGTGACCAAAACCGACCAAGCGGGCAAAATATGCCCTACAGTTATGCTGAAGTGTGTATGCGGAACATCGGCCCCTTGCCCCGTGTGCCTGCTAAAGCAGGTGGCATGCACGCAATGCCAGAGGGGTGTTCCAGCAGAGGGCCCGCTGTTCCAGTGCGGCAATGGCAAAATTCTCGTGCGGAAGACAGTCATCAGCCAGTTGAAGCAGTGGCTAGAGGCGCTGGGATGCGACGCCAGGGGTTACTTGGGGCATTCCCTGCAGAGAGGAGGAGTGACATCAGCTATGATGGCAGGGCTGACAGCAGATGAGATCAAAAAACTGGGAAGATGGACATCGGACATCTACCTGCTATACGAAGCGCCCCCGCAGCCCCACATGGCCGAGCTGGCAGGACGACTGGCGACTGTGGCCTCACCATCTTACAGCGTCCAGGTTGCGAGCACCTCCGATGGGACTACAGGTTGAAGCAGTGGCAGCGCGTGTGCTAGGTCAAGACATGTTGGTTTGGGCGCGTTTGACCTTGTTGTTTTGCATACTGTGTGTATGTGTATGTCGTTGGCATAGTAAAATCTTACCGCTCCAGTGGCTAGTCATTATACAGGTTTAATGGCTATGCACATTAAGCCAGTATAGTGAACTTGACGCTGGCTGGAGGGACACTGTGGACGTGCGGTGACATTAGTGACATGATTTGCGCGCGTCATGTGTTTGAAATGGTTATGACGTGACTACGTGAACGTGAAAGGCGAACGTGAGTAAGTATTTTGGAGTTTCGCCTTTGTCTTGGAGCTACGATTAGCTTGAAGAATGTTGTTTGAATTTTGAACCCACCCACCCACACCTAATTTGTGGAATATTGTGTACGTATGTTATGTGTATGTAGGTAGGTATGTGTGTTGTATCGTGTTGTATACTGTGTTTTCTTTGGACTTTGTGTTGGCGCGTTTGACCTTGTTGTTTTGCATACTGTGTGTATGTGTATGTCGTTGGCATAGTAAAATCTTACCGCTCCAGTGACCAGTCATTATACAGGTTTAATGGCTATGCACATTAGACAGGAGCGGCAAAAAAAACAACACCTCATCCCCACACCCCCCCCCACACCAAACCCACAACCCCACCACCGCCCGGGAGGAAACCCCACCCAACGAAAAACACCCCACACCCCCCGCAACAACATTTGCATACGCAAATTGCCTTTTGTGCTGCATTGTGACGCTTCACCGTTTGGATTGAATATTTCAGCACCTTCCGTATATACACTGCTTCAAAATCAATCTTCTCTTCAGCTAACATTGTTTTTGCCTTTTACGTACAGTACATAATTACGTCCTGCGTGTACTTCTTGCTACTCCCAAATCATTCAACAAGACGTGGATTATTGTATCTCTTCACGGCAGCAGCTATTTCCAAATCATGATCGCGAAGCCTTTGATCGCGACTCTGCTTTTGATGTCGCTCACAGCGGATGTGGTGGTACGCTCTTCAATCACGAGCGGTTTCACCCAGCTTTCGAAAAGGTGTGCCAACCGGTAACCGTATGTAGGACACAGTGTATTATCTGACAGAGGCTTAACCTACGGTAGGTTTAACCGGTTGTACGTATATGTAGCTGCAGTGGCAAGGAATCATCATGATCCATTGATGGAATAGCCTATATGGCCAACTGGGATGGGAGATGAGAATGGGAATACATACCGTACACTTTACATGCGTAGTTTTTTATTCAGTACGGGAACCTATTTGATAGTACTAACTGTGATTTTATTCTTCTATATTTGTGCAGAGATAGCGGTAATGCGGCAGCGAACTGTTTCTTCTCTCCGGTGCAATGCCGCTACAAGAAATTTCGCAAAAGAATGGATGCTGGGTCGGCGAATTGGTTGAAGAAGCGAGAAGGAGTCGCAGCCAGTGGCAGAAGCGCGTTACGACCTTGGTTCCTGCTGAAAGCCCAGCAGCTGCGCCACGATCTGCTGCAGAAATAAAGCGCGGATTTACGAAGATTCAGAATAAAAGAAGCCAAAAAGGATACGGGATACGGTCACTTGGTAGCCGGTCACTTCGTTGCGGTCATTTCGTTGCGGCGGTGATCACTTCGTTGCGAGAACTTTCGTTGCGGTCACTTCGTTGCGGTTTTTTTCGTTGCGGACATTTCGTTGCGGCCATCCTCTGGTCATTTCGTTGCGAGAACTTTCGTTGCCGGTCATTTCGTTGCCGGTCATTTCGTTGCCGGTCTTGATTTGGTCAGTTGGTAGTGAGTACTTTCGTTGCCATACACTTCGTTGCAGGCTAGGCTTAGGCTTAGGCTTAGGTAAATCTCGCAACGAAATGAACGGCAACGAAAGTACTCACTACCAAATGACCAAATCTAGACCGGCAACGAAATGACCCGCAACTAAAATACCCGCAACGAAAGTTCTCGCAACGAAATGACCAGAGGACGGCCGCAACGAAATGTCCGCACCGAAAAAAACCGCAACGAAGTGACCGCAACGAAAGTTCTCACAACGAAGTGACCGCGGCAACGAAAGGTCCGCAACGAAATGTCCGCAACGAAAAAAACCGCAACGAAGTGACCGCGAACCAAAGGATACAGATTCGAAAGAAGTTGAGATCAGCCAATACTGTATTTTGGTCATTTTTGTGTACCAGTACGTACTACGTACTGTACGTAGTCATGTTATGTAGTGCGATACGAATACGGAGTGCTTGGATCCCGCCTTTATTCGACTTTGCGACCTGATACCACTGTACCCGACCCGTCGCTGCGTGCTGCGTGGGCGTAACATCGTCTAATCAATGTCAGAGAAATAAACTGAGTTTTGAACCTGAGCAAATACCGTATTTGTAGTGCAATTTTCAACCATATCCAAATGCAAAATTATCCCATGTTTTCTACGTTTTGACGTTAAAGCTGCAAATTATTATTACCAGCCACCTGCGGCCAGCTTCGCTGGCCTTGCTGGCTTCTTCCTCGCAGGTACCGTGCAGTCTCCAGAAGTTGGATAAAGACTACAGTACGTTATTTGTATGAAGAATTTATTGGCACGGAATTTTTAAGGGCATGCTGATACCTTACCCTTCCATCCACCGATATAAATTATTCTGAAATGATGATGTCACACCACATTTCTTCATACCCTACCCTTATATCCACCGATATAAAATTTTTTCCAAAATGATGATGTCACACCACATTTCTTCATATCCCTCTTCACCCACATTTCTTCATACGTACCTTACCCTTCTATCCACCATTATAAAATTACAAAATGATGACATCACACCACATTTCTTCATACCCTTCCCCTCTATCCACCGATATAAAATTATTCCAAAATGATGACATCACACCTCATATCTACCTTTATGTCATTCATGAACATGGGCCGCTGTGGGAGTGGATGACATTTACGCTATTTCATCAGACCCTCTATGTCATTCGTGAACCTTTTCTTCATACTCTTGGATATGTCACATTACATTTCTTCATACCCTTTATGTCATTCGTGAACCTTTTCTTTTTGCCCTATCATTACCCTTTATGTCATTCATGAACATTTTCATTTCGTGAACGTTTTCTTCACCCTTTATGTCATTCGTTGTCTTCAAACCCTCCTCAGAACGTTTTCATTCGTGAACGTGCGCCCCTGGGGGAGCGGATGACGTCACGTTCTATTTCATCACACCCTTTATGTCATTTGTGAACATGCATCTCTGTGGGAGCAGTCATTCATGAACGTGAATGGGCGCTGCTGCAGGAGTGCATGCATATTGAGCTAAGGGGGACACTTTAGCGGTGGGCGGAGCTAAAGAGGGGAAAGAGCTGCCGCAGACACGTAGTGAACAAAAATTTTTTCGACTTTTGTGCTTCTAACTTAGCCACCATGGCCAAATTGGCACTGCCGCACTTACTACCATAATCCTCAAACACTCTTCTATCAGTAAGCTGAATCTGCTATATTAAATTTTTAACTTTGCCATTGTACCTTTTACCAGACAGCTGGAAAATCTGAGCTTCTTCAGTACTGGAAAGGGGAAGAAAGCAGCTGTCTGGCATGTTCACGTGCTTTTCACAGCAAGGAGAGGCCGAAAATTCATGTGCCGCACACGGGATCTGATGGAGCAAAGGCTTACCAGAGCTGTACCCAAAGCTCGTGGCAATCTGTGCAACTTGCTCATTGTACTTTTGCAGAAATGTGCGGGAAACCAGCGATTTGGCACTGTGCCTACATGCGTTTCAGGGCGCCCACCGTCCCTTCGCATGGGCAAAAAACTGCTTCCAGCTAGCGTTCCAGTTTTTTATGTTTCTTTGTGCTCCCTTTCAAAAGCAAGAATTCATAAAGCCGTTTCTCACTACAAAACTAAGTAGGCCATTATATGTACTGTAATGTCTTATGAGATTTATCATAAGAAGTGTACAGCTAACAATGTACTGCTATTCATGTAATATCTCATTTATAACCCAAGCATTCATCCTTTGCGACTGTAAACCATAGCAAACAAAATTTTCCCAAAAAGGGGTTTCTTGGTGAAAATGCAATGTTTTGATATGAGTGTCTTGTGAAGTTGTTGGGATATCCATGAAAAATTTCAGCAAGGCCAGGTTACAGCTTATGAATTCTTGTCCCTTCTATCGCCCGAGAAGGGAGGGAAGGTTTTTGTGGGCTAAAGTCTGTATAGCTAATGTCCTCCGCGTCAGCAGCTGTAAAAACTCACGCTTTATGATTGGCTATCTCTACCCCGAAAAGCTCCACCCAAATTCCTTATCTGCCCCCCTTAGCTCAATATGACATCACATTCTATTTCATCATACCCTTTATGTCATTTGTGAACATTTTCTTCATACTCAATGTCATTCGTGAACTCTCCTACTTCTGTTAGCGCAACCCTTTATGTCATTCGTGAACTCTCCTACTTCTGTTAGCGCTCTTCGCGGACGAACGAACGAACGGACGGACGAACAGCTCCTCTATTTATAAGTAGATCACTACATAGGTACTACTACTGTCGCTTTGGCGATGCAGCGTCGGTGTTGTTTGTGTAAAAAGCGCACCGCTTGCACTTTGGCAAGGCGTTCGAATTTGCTTCGTTTTCCGTCAGCTCGGTGTACGTTTCACTGCACTGCTGCCATGAACATTATCAGTTGTATCTGTACAGAATCTGCTGTTTCGTTGACAACTCAAGGTGATCAACAATCAGCGTTATTTTACGCCATAAAAAGTGGACCAGAACATTATGGGTGCAGCATAGCCAGTAGCGCTCATACACTTTCGCCCGCATTTCGCAGAAGTTTCCAAGGATGCGGAAACTAAGAATTAGGAAAGGCGGATACGCCCCTTTGTTTCTTCCACAAGAGTGTTTTTTCTCCTGGCCGAATTTGACTGAATAAAGTTTGCCCACATGTCCCCGAGGGTTTGGCCATGCGCTTGGTAAAATTTTCGAGTTCAGTTAAGATGCTGCGTTGCAGTCTGTAACCCATTGAAATTGCCAATCAAAATTGGGCAAAAATAAAAAAAAACGTCCTGTATTTTCACAATTCAAACGTAATATTTGGCGTTAGCGGCAATCACGAAGTACATACAGTATGTTGTAGTTATCTACGTCCATATACATAGTGTACCGTGTACCTGCATACAAAGCAGATTACCGGGGCGAAAACCGATAAGGCGTCCTTGTCCCCCAGGTGTGAGAAAACTTACCGGTGCACATACACACCTACAAGTCTGTCCTTGACACAGATGCATCCCGCTGTGGCGGAAAAGAGAAACTCAACCAGTAGCAAAGTAGAACAAAGATCAAAGTGTAATGAAGTACTGTAATGTTCCGTAGATAGCCCCATGGGGCTATACAAATGGTAAGCACCGATTAGGGGGGCTATACACGAGAGGGGGTTATACACGAGGGGGGCTATACACGAGGGCATTTTTCATTTGCACCAAAAGTAAGGTTTTTTGACCTCCTGAACTCGTTTATGGTGGTTATTTGGCACGTTTCCAAGCTCCAATCATCAAAAATGCAGCTTTCAACTAAAAAATTGTGAAATTTTTGCTACTAAAAAATTTCCCTCGAAGAGATGTCACTGGCAAAATGATCAGAACTGTTCCAAATGAGGTGCAGATAAACTCCTATGCATCAAAACACCTCAAAAACGCTGTTTTTAGCGCAAAAACACGTGATTTCCCTTGCTTTTCGCGGTTCGCAATAGGGGGCTATACACGAGGGCAAATGACGTTAGTGACCGATTTGGGGGGCTATACACGAGGGGGGTTATACACGAGAGGGGGCTATATACGGAACATTACAGTATGTGCACATATGTAAAAGCACAAGGTATGTACATACACAGTCTCCTTCTTTCCTTCCTTCTTTCTTTTTCTGGTCGTCCTCGTCCTCGTTTTCGTTGCCGATTTGTCTGACGTTGAGCTATGGGCTCGTTTTGCTCCGGTTTTTCGACGGTGGCGCGACGTCGTCGGTTCCAGCTGAAGTAGCAGACGCGGGTGGCTGCTGCCCTAAGAATGTGCACACATTATATCGTGCAGGGTAGAATTTTGAATGAAAAAGCGTCAAGGATGCGGCGACGTTTGGGGTTTTGCGCCCGGTGGCGCTTTTCGTCTGGGGTGGCTGGCGTCCGATTAGGATCAAGAAGAGCGCCGCGCCTAGCCGGCCCAGAATCCTGACCGACATGCGACGCAGCTACTGCTGCTGCGTATAAAAGGCGGACGCAGACGCCAACTGGCTCATTCCATTTGCTCCCGAATCTACTGCTTGCTTCAGTTGCTCTCGAGTGCTCACTCCGAGTAAGAACTGCTACAGTATCTTCGTTTGGCTAAAGTAATCCGCTGGATGCTAATTAATTGGTGGTCTTGCACAAATTCAGACTATGCCAGCTCGTATTGGCTTCGTGTTCCATGCTACGGCCGTTTTGGTCCCAATCGGGGGCCCGGGGCACCCGATCGGGGGCCCCCGTAGATCGACGTAAAATAGAGATAGGGGCCCCCGATCGGGGGCCCCGTGTGTGAAAAGAAAGAAAAGAAAAGAAAACGAAAAGAAAAACATCTCTACTTTTGCATGCATTTTATAGGGGCCCCCGATCGGGGGCCCCGGGCCCCCGATTGGGACCAAAACGGCCGTAGCATGAATCACGAAGTCAATACTAGCTGGCATAGTCTCTCTTTGTGGCTCTCTGAGATGTGGTGTTCTTGTTTTCTAGCCGTCACCATGATCAAGGCTCTCCTCGTCTTGGCTGTCGCCGCCGCCGCCACGGCTATCCCCATTGGCGTAAGCATCTGCACGCTTTTCTTTGCCTCTCCACCATGCACTACATATGTACAGTAGGGTAGTGTGCGGGGTAGTTTGGGCCATAGGTAGGAAGGACCTGGGCCAACCCTAGTACTCTGCCAAAATCTGCCTTCTCTTGCAGTGGGGAATAATAAAAGGAAACTGTAAACCTTGACGAAGGAAAGTGCCAGGATCATTTTGATACCGCGCTTTCACCCCGTTCTGAGCCTTTTGCTATCATGAGAAACATGCTAATGTACCTAGGTACATACAGAGTGTCCCAAAATAAACCGGCCACCTTTCCATGCATGTAACTCTGGAATGACACCTTGGATTTTCATGCGGTTTTTTCTATTTTGTAGCCAAGGCTTCAACAAGTAAGTGTACAAAATTTCAACTATGTGGTCCACATACTTCGAAAATTAAGACGGGTTGAATCTCGAAGCTCAAAATCGACGTTTTCTTTTACTATGGAGAAAATTTCGGTCTTAATTTTTCGAGAGACCCTGTTTCATGCGTTTGCTTAGCTGGTACTGCGAATAATGCATAAGATACACATTTTCTAGCATTTTGGGACACCTTTCTTCATTTCGAAGCTAATTTTATTATGGACCATGCACAGAATCACCCCCTAAATCGGCACTACCAGTTCGAAAAACCTCGTTTTTGACCGCTGGAGAAAGATGGCGTTCGAGCAGCTTCCACTGGGCCTAGGAAGCTAAAATTTTGTACACATCTAAGTTGAAGCCTTGGCTACTAAATACAAAAAACCGCATTAAAATTTAAGGTGTGGTTCCAGAGTTACATGCACGGAAAGGTGGCCGGTTTATTTCGGGACACCCTGTACTTTGTGTAAGTACGTATTATACATAGGCCTATGGTTGGCTAGGTTGGGGTGGCCCAAACTACCCCTGGCGCCAGAATTGGAAAAAGTAAAGCATACTGTGCGTGCTTCAGTGGGATATCGCCACCCGCTATGGAGTGAACCCTCTTGGCTACGGAATGGTGAACCCACTCACCACCCCCTTCGGCTACGGTGTCCACCCCATGACCTACGGCTATGGTGTTCCCGGCTGGAAGACCCCCTTCCTCCCCGGCTGGAAAACTCCCTTGGCCTACGGCTACGGTCTCCCCGGCATCGTGGATCCCCGTCTCGGCTACGGAGTCCACCCCGGTCTTGTGGATCCCCGCCTGAGCCACCCAGTTGGCTACGGAATCGGTCATGACTGGCGCCTCGGAGTCCACCCCGGCCTCAACGTCCCAGTCCCAGGCTGGACCGGCCACTCCGTCTACGACACCGTCCTCGGATACGGCCGCTTCGGTCTTCCAGGAGTCCACGGAGTTCCCATCGGATACAACCCAGTCGGTCTCGGCATCTGGCGCAAAAAGTAGATTCGTGACCCGCACACGATGAGCACCATCGCCCCTCTCCTCTACGTAGTATCGTATAGCGTATTCTTTATACTCCTGTGACCCTTCTCCAGCTATCTCGCTAGCGTACACCGGCCTTTCGTTCAGACCCCTGACAAGCATTTGTGTTAGCCCGTGACATGTTCAGTGCGGATTGCATTTGTATGTGTAGTGCTGTGCAAATATGCCCCCGGCCAATGGGATGTCTTGTTGAGGCGCTTGGCGCGAGGTTATACGTACGTTCGTTTTATGTATTTTTAGAATAAAACACTTCAGCCCAAGGCAAATGTAATCATGCATTACAGTAAGAGTTATGCAATGACAAATGCACGAACACAATGAAGTCAAGCAACAAAAAAAGCAAAAGTTTACGTACATACATTGCTTTCAAAGACATGCTGACAAACGGCAGTCTCACACTCAATCAATTCACGTTCGGCGAAGAAAAGAATACACCTATGTATGTATTATCGCATAGCAGCATGCAATAGAAAGCTAGCCAATGGACAAAACTTTCACTAAAAGTAAAATGATAATATTACATTACAGCATTGCACAATACGAAAAAGCTTCACAGGTAGGCAGTAAGTCAGAAAGTAAAATGCATGATTGGTTTGGTCAGTGCCACAGGCAATAAGCCAAGGGACAGTGAGATGTGGTTTTTCCTGTCCAAAATGCATAGCATCCATTGTGTTTTACAGTCCGTTCGTTGCAGCAGTGGCGGCATGACGACGGCGTTTCACTTCGGTTTCTTCCGAATATTCCTGCCTACAAAGATGCACCCAGTGTTACTGTAACCAGATATATCTATATACGTTGTACGTAGAGCTACATAACCAACACATACACAAAAACTTGAATATAACAACATACGTATGTACCTACGTATGTATGTAGGTACTACCAAGACTACATAAGTGAGTAGTCTTCCCTTATGTAGTCTTGGTACTACACATACTAGGTATGTACCTTCTGCTAAGAATGCGGTCCACTATCACCTCACTAGTCAATCGGTTTCCAGTGTCGATAACTTTCAGCCTGTTCATTGCTTTCACTTCCTAGAGGTAAGTACGTACATACACACTGTTTCGTACTGGGCACCAACAGAGGAAGCAATGGTAATGAAATGAATGACACAATCGTGGTTGGAAAATGTAAAGTATACGAACTTGAAAAGGATCGCCGCACAAATCCAATGGATTGGTCCAGCCGTGACAGATCACAGAAATCTGTACAGTAGGGTACTGTGGGGTAAACCCGGCCATGGGAAAATCCAGGGCTGAATATCTTAGCAACCAATAATGGAGCGATTGGGACAGGTATATTATATCACTCGATTCCTTGAACTCTCGTCTTTCAAATGAGCCAGTTGGTTTATCATTTGCTGAAACAGAAAGTTCAAAGGAGCTTAGGTGGCCGTGTTTACCCCACTGTACCCTATACGTGCATATGCGAGTGACGAAAGCTGTCTACGGTACATCTTACTAACGTACAATACGTACATACATTGTGACGCTGCATGAATTTTCCAGTGATCAAATAGGGGGCACCGACCAGAACCTGATCCACGCACTTGCACGACAGAACAGTCAGCACTCGTTCCTTCAGATTAAACACGGGGAAAATTCCGCCCCTCTTCCGTTGAAGCATCTGAAGCGTATATTCGACGATAAGGTAGGCACCCAATAGGTGATAAAATTGTCACAGTTAGTGTTATCCTACCAAGTCAGAATAAACGCCGACGATCAGATAATCTCCGAGTGCTTTGGCAGCTTCCAAAAAGTCCATGTGTCCAGCGTCTTAAAAGCAAAGGGATTGCATTAGAATTTCTTCAAATACGGCACACGACACCATTTTCACCTACTGTACTGTATTATACAACATGGATGTATGTGTGTGTACGTATGCATGCTCAAATCAAAGGTTCCATCTGCTCTGTGTGCAAGCAGAAAAATACTATTAAGCGACTAAACGTAAAAGTGTTCATACGGAATAAGTCCCAGCCTCCGGTGACATAGATGATTTTGTCTTTCGCCTAAATTAGGCAGGCAACCGGAATTAGGAAAACGGAAAAGTCAAATAAGTGGAAGAACAGATTGGTGTACTTTTGGCGATCTTGCGTTTCCCGAAAATTGGGCAATTTGCAGCGAACTCAGTTGGGCTTCATCTTCTTCCTCCCAAGCGATGGCATGATTCCGGGATTCAGCACTACTGATTTTTCGCAAGTCTGAGATGATCTTCGTCCTCACAAGAACTCTTTACGACAAACATGTACTACGATTTTTAAAACAGTACTGTACATACATTATGGTCAGTTCATTAAGCTTATGCGTGGTTTTGCCTCTACCTCTCGATCAAATCTGTGGTACAAACGCCAGCAGTTCGACTGAATAACCTGAAATACATATACATACCTACAGTAGGTGTGATGACACCCACCAAAGCATTTTGTGCGCAACGTTTTTGACCTTGTAAAACAACCTTACCGTAACCTTCCGGCATTTCGTACAGCCGCGTAGGTGTCCGTACCGTCTTTGGCAATTACCAAGTCATCTACGCAAAAGCATGTTCAATGTTAACGCATGCACCACGTCTCGCACAATATTTTAGTACCACGTATGTTGCTATGTATCCGTATTGTATGCCGGGCAAAACTGTATCGCGCTGTGTTGTGTTGTGTGTACACTGTACAGTATGTTCTCTACGTCGTCCATACGCGTACAATACCGTATGTCAATGTAAATTTATTTTTAGGTTACAAATTTGGAATAGTTTGAGATTGATTTGTAAATAATATGTTGGTGAACTAATTAGCTTTTTTATGATGTGACAGCAGTTAGAGCTAACCTCCGTGTGTGGCGAACTGGCAGTTGAGCTGATCCAAGAGTGGGATGGTGGGCGCGTACGGCGTATCCTCCACCACTTCATCCACCCACTTCAGTCCACGCACCAGTCGATAGCGCTCCTCCTCCAAGTACACCGGAGATCGCTTCTTTCTCCTGATCTCTTCTAAACTTCAGCAGTTTTAGTACACTGCGCGTG
>JASAMW010007181.1:0-28001 GCA_030247985.1 Epsilonema sp. ZAB3_2
GCGCAAAAGTACAGCTCATTATTGGCCAGCTAAGGTGATGCCGCGTTCAGATAACGGACGTAATCTCGGAGCAACGAAAGCGTCGAACAAATGACTGGAAAGCATTTACAATGGACGGTCAGTGAATTCTCATGACTTTTCGACTTATTCTGTGTTTCCTTCGTGAATGTTGAGCGTCTTCGTCTGACGCACGGCACGTCCATTGACTGAACGCGGCACGAAGCACAAAATAACCAGAGAAAGTTCGTATATCGTGGACTGACAGCTGTAATAACAAAAAATCTCACGAAAAGCGATAGCTTACAAGGATGAAGAGCATGTTTCCGGCAGGAGACGGACAAGGAACATGCTAAGAGGCGTTGAGTGAGAGCAGTTGCATAACAAATGGTGCCGAACGACGAGCGAAAGATAGTTCAATAAATCTAACATAGCTCGACCAAAATCCGCAGTAGTAATCCTTTCCAAAGTTTTCCGTCTCAATATTTTCCAAAGAATGCAGAGAATTCAATCATCATTGCTTCCTTCTCTCATATCTCACGTTTCTGTTTTGTTTTTTCCTGACTTTCCGTTTTGTTTTTCTTTTTTTTGCAAAACTTGTCTCTGTTTTGACAAAAATGTTTACTAGCCCGCGAATTTTGGTAATGTGCTAACTGCAGCACGTTAGCTAGGTACACTGCGAAATCACGCGCAGCGTTATCGCGAAAGGCTAATACCTGTATTCAATTGTATACCTACTGACTGGAATCCTCTTCCTGTTCATCTTCTTTCCGCAGTTGCTGCACGCCCTTGCTGCTGCAAGGCAACTCCGCCTCCGCCTTATCTTCTACTGCCGATGCCGGTTGTTCTTTCTCTTCTTCAAAGTTCAGCTGCTGCCGAGGGGAAGGCGCTGCTTCCTCAAGATCCGGAAGCTCCTCGCCACTCTCATTCGTCTCCATCTGACTACTTGGCGTGTTTCTCAGTGCCGTACTCCGCCGGCTCCTTCGCATCCGTTTCTTCACGGGGCTGTCACCACCAGTAGTACTCCATTGACTGCTAGACTGACTCAGGCTGGCGGATCCTTGCGAAGAGCTGGCCAGCGATTCCATTCCCTCGTCCAGGCCGCACTGAAGAGACTGCTGCTTGATGGGAGAAAGAAGAGGCGTAGACGCCCTCTCTCCTTCATCCTCCTGCTCCCTCCTCTTCTCATCATCGTCTCCTTCCTGCTTCGTCGGCTTCTTCTTCTTCCTTGGCATATTATTTTCCTCCGGCAAGAAGGTGTCGATCTTCGATTTGATGCCCTTGATGATACAGTCAATCTTGCCCTGGTTCATGACTCTACCAGCTCGAGGAGCCGTGTAGTCTACAACACACATGTAACTGCGCACTATTCGCCTACGTACAGTACAAATGCTCCTCCTGTGTGCTGAGATACGGCTGCTGGTAGGCCCAATTTTCCCCCCACTTGCCCGCCACTTTTTTCAAAAATTCTTAGCATCATTTAGCATTCTTAGCATTTTCTTCGCTGATTTCGGTTTGGGGCATGCCCCTTCGATATTTTGATGAATATGGCGTGATATAGTCCAATATGCGGTAATTTTGGCTAATTTGATCATTTTCGTCAATTTTTATGGTGTTTTCATCAAAATATCGAAGGGGCATGCCCCAAACCGAAATCTGCGAAGAAAATGGAGAAGAAGGATGCTAAGAATTTTTGAAAAAAGTGGCGGGCAAGTGGGGGGGGGGGGGAAATTGGGCCTACCAGCAGCCATATCTCAGCATACAGGAGGGGTTAAATTGCAAACTGGTCAGCAATGTAATGCGGAAGTCCCAATATGTTTGGAAAATGGCTGCTGGACCATAAAAAGGTACCTAAGGTGCATTTCCAGAGAAGCGCTCTTCAACACACTGAAGAACAGGATGAAACAAGTAGTAATTCCTAAATCTAAATATACGCTGCATCAGAAGCAGCATGCAGAGCAGAGTACAATTTGGCTACCTCCAAGACATCTCTTCCTCAATATTAGTAGGCCTACCTGGTATAGTCTGGCACATGCCTGACAAAGAGTGAAACCTTCCCTCTCTGTCGAGACATATCTAGAGCTTGAACGAACGCGTCGTATTCCGCTTCTTTTAGTACTCGTCTCGCTCCTGTTTTCTTTCCTTCCTCTCTCTTTTCCGTCTTCTCTTCTGTTCGGACACAGAGGTTCGGTGGTTCGGGTTCGGATCGGATGGATGATGGATTTTGTTCCGCTGTTGTTTTATTTTTATCTGGGCTTTTTTCGGGCGTTTATATCCAAGGAGACCTAGACACTTGTAAAATAGTGCGCGGTCTAGGAGTCCTTGGTTTAGCCATGGACTACTAAATAACGCATGGATATTTAATAAACTAAAAATACGCATAAAAATGGTACTTACGCCCGATAACATGATTGTTGTACATTGACATGTGACACGTTGCGCAAGAATTTTACATAGGCCTAATATACTTGCAATAACGCTTACTATTCACTCCAGAGATGTGCGTATGTCGAACGTGTTCGTGGCTCGGCACAGCCATGGCCAAGGCCGGGCGTATTTATTGTACTTTCGATATGTGAGCTATGAAAAGTCGCCCCAGCAAAAGCACGGTTTCATGCCCAAAACTACCGTATTTTTGGGTGTATATCCCCCATTGTATATCCCCCCAGTGTATAACCCCCCATTGGCAAAACATAAATTTTGCCCAGTGTATATCCCCCTGGTGTATAACCCCCCATGTACTGGAAGGTACCTAGCCTACCTATGTAAGCTGGTCATAAGCTAGCTATAGCTACTCCTACACCAAGCTACTATGCCTATAAGCTTAGCTGAGCATGTCTTGTACTAGAATAACCCTGTTTTGACCGCGATTATGCCCTAAAACTTACTTTTGACCTCAAAAACATGCCTCTACACACCTCTCAAAAACATAAATTTTGTCCCATGTATATCCCCCCAGTGTATATCCCCCCAGTGTATAAGCCCCATCAGACCTCTCGATTTTTGTACAGCCCCACGGTACCCCCTGCTGTAGTGATCCTGATAAGTTTTTAGGTAAGTGACGGCAAGCGATGTGAACCAAATTTTCATGACCAGTACTTACTGTAAGTTATCAGGTACCTAAATACCTATACATATTGCATTATTCTAATGATGCATAACCTTTTCGTTGAATGGCCTCATATACCATTATTATGGATAATGAGTTTATTCCTATTTTCCCTAAATAAAATCAATATTGAGCAGCAATGGCAGACGATCCCTATACTTCATCTCTTCAAACACGGAAGCAAAACCGTCACTCTAATAGTTCGATTTTCCGACCTCGAGTAGGGTTCAAATTCAATTGCCTTGTTTGCGTTCACTCTAATTTTTCTGACGGCGGTGCTAAACGTTTCAAGCGAGCATTTGGCAACCAAAAAAATTCTACCCAATTTCCCACGCCAAATTATCTTCCAGCCAAAATATGTCGATAAACTGCCAGCTGGTTGCAGATTAGTGACGAATTACCTACACTTCGCTCCTTTAGCGAGCGCTATCTGGGCGTGTTTTACTGTCATCTGGAAAATTTGCCCATTTGTCAAAGCTGCCACCAACATAACACACCACAATGGTTTGCGCGTATTCGGCAAGATTGTTTCAACGGTTTTAAGCGTTGTATTGGAACGGAAACCGACACTTGTGAAGTAGTGAAATGATGCGCCCCAGGCCCACACATCACCGAAGAAGAACCTGTGCGTAATTTCATCGATCGGTACTTTTCACAGTGTGTCTCTTAAAAAAGGTGATCAAGGCTCACATAATTATTATTCACATATATTGTTATTACTTATGGGTTTTTGGTAAAGTCGTAAAAGAAAGGTAATAATAAAAAGCTGACCAACTGGATTCAATTATGGTGGCATACGTAAACACTGTGTGGTGTGTACAGGTTGCCAGGATTCGACATGGCCCATTCCGAGAATACTACCTTTCTGCAAGGAGCTATAAGTAGAGGAGGCGACACTCGACCTGATTCTGGGCGTTGGCAGTGACCGTGCCTAGCAAGGTTTCGACCTCTCTTCTTCAGGCATCCGTGGAATTCCAAATAGACAGAATCCAGCCAAGGTATGATAATGCGTATGCCTCAACTTTCTTCGATCTTTTCAATGGTGGGGTCGGCGTTAACCCATCCCCAATTGGTAAGGCCAAAAATGGCCATTTTTCAGATTTTTGACAAAAGTAGGGTATCTTGCTGGCCTCAGCGCAACACGCACAGAGCCAGCCAAATGCTGTCCTTCTCAAATTCCACCACCAAGGGTCCAAGCTTCGCACTGATGTTGTTAACTCCTTCCCCACCACACTGGCAACCTGAGAAATTGATGGAAAACCGCCTTTTTACATGCATTTCTACCCAACTATTCTACCCTAGTGCAGTCAAGCAGGGAAATTTACCCTAGTTTTATGCGTAGATTTCGAAAATAAACGTGGTTTTTTTTCATTTTCCTACGTTTAAGGCCTGATAAACCCGGTTGTTCACGTGTTCTCAGATGGAAAAGTGTGCTAAAAGCAAACATTATGAAAATCAGGTACCCTGGCCTAATTTTATGCGTAGATTTCAAAAATGAGCTTAATTTTTAAATTTTCCCACGCTTAAGGCCTAAATAGCATCTTTTTATGCCATTTTGAGTAAAAAATCGGGTATATTAGGCCTTAAAAGTGGAAGAATGTAAAAATTAAGGTCATTTTTGAAATCTACACATAAAATTAGGCCAGGGTACCTGATTTTTAAAATGTTTGCTTTTAGCACACTTTTCCATCCGAGAACACGTGAAAACCGGGTTTATCAGGCCTTAAACGTAGGAAAATGAAAAAACCACATTTATTTTCGAAATCTACGCATAAAGCTAGGGTAGGGTACTCTAAATTTCCATGCTTGACTGCACCAGGGTAGCATATTTGGGTAGAAATGCATGTAAAAAGGCGGTTTTCCATCAATTTCTCAGGTTGCCAGATGGGTGGGGAAGGAGTTAACACTACCAGTGCGAAGCTTGGACCCTTGGTGGTGGAATTTGAGAAGGACAGCATTTGGCTGGCTCTGTGCGTGTTGCGCTGAGGCCAGTAAGATACCCTACTTTTGTCAAAAATCTGAAAAATGCCCATTTTTGGCCTTACCAATTGGGGATGGGTTAACGCCGACCCCACCATTGAAAAGATCGAAGAAAGTTGAGGTATACGCATTATCGTACCTTGGCTGGATTCTGTCTATTTGGAATTCCACGGATGCTTGAAGAAGAGAGGTCGAAACCTTGCTAGGCACGGACACTGCCAACGCCCAGAATCAGGTCGAGTGTCGCCTCCTCTACTTATAGCTCCTTGCTTTCTGTCACCACGTTAAGTGCAATGCAAAGCGTTAACTCACTCCCACTACCCAGTGATCTGCCAGAAAACTTGATGGTGGGTTGGGCAACACGTGTGCATCTGTATGTACATACAAATAAACCTACCGTAGCAGGGATCCAGATCCTGCTGCGATTTGTTTTTGAGTGGTGGTGATTACGAACTCTTGAATGAAGGCCCGGTGTGGGCTAATATTTGGCTAAGCCTGTTTTCAGTTTGCGTTTATTTTCCCATTGCACAGATACACCCGACAACTTTCTCTACTCCACACGAGAGCCCTGGTATCTCCGCCTGGCCTTCGGTCTTTCGACAGGTTCAGATTGATTTTTGTAGCCATAAATCGATCTCGGTCGTGCAATGGTGTGCTACTGGTTAGAGGCCTAAACAACTCCAATGCTTTTTCTGTCATCTTCATTTACTGTTGTTCTGCATTTGCTTTTCCAAATTTTTTTGACCACGCGAAGACCTTAAATGCCATTTATGCAAGATCAGTTCTTACTGCAGCTGTGCATTCTTCCATTGACTGTCATTCTTCATGTACGGCCAACCTATCATCAGCTCATGATTATCCTAGCTAGCTTCATTGTGGCAAAACTGGTTGAATGCTCTGGTCTCGGCGATTCCACCAAATATCACAATAATCAGCAGCTCTATCACCAACTGCGTCAGATGACAAGAACATATCCAAATAATGCATTTCTGTACTCCATCGGGACTTCAGTGAACGGTAATCAATTTGTCGCGATTACAGAATATAATTGCGCTTTGTTTTAGCTTTATTGTTCTTTATTTTACACTTTTCAGGAGAACAGTTATGGGTAATCGCTATCTCCAGTGATCGGCCATCAGAACACGTGCTCCTGAGGCCAGAGATCAAATACGTCGGGAATATCCATGGAAATGAGGTACAATACCGGTAATTGTACAGGCGTTACAGTATTGCGGTGAAAATCGAGCCGAACCGACCCCTTTTCTTTCCTCAGGCAGTTGGAAGAGAGATGATCCTTCGCTTTGCGAATTATTTACTCCGGCAGCATGGCAAAGACCTTGGCATCACCAAACTTCTTAATTCTTCACGCATCCACTTGCTGCCATCCATGAATCCAGATGGCTTCGTCAATTCCATGGAGGGAATGTGTGAAACAGTCAGAGGAAAGTAATGCGCTAATCGCCCCTGACTCTCAAGAATGGCGCAGGCAAGAGCCAAGATAATCTGAGATACCTACTCTGTTTGCAGCTCTCGAAATAACGTGAACTTGAAAGATCTGAATCGAGATTTCCCAGATCTCATCGTAGAGAAAGAAGATGTTCCACAACCTGAAACTCAAGCCGTCATGGACTGGCTCAAGCGCATTCCATTTGTTCTCACTGCCAATTTGCATGGTGGAGCGATGGTGGTGAACTATCCATATGACAACAATGAAGGTGCCTCTAGTCTGCCTCCATATTAACCCCTTTCCAAATCCGAAGTGCCCGCTTGTCCGTGGATACCCTGCGGACGGGGTTTGCCCCGTCCGTGGACGGGGTTTGTTTTTCAAGGAAAAACAAAGAAAAGTCGGCTTCCGTGGTAGTCTAGCAGTGTCTGAAGCTGGATGGAGCGGAGACTTACTTGCTTGAAGGACGCTTTTGATTTTCACATCTTGTACTGTACAGGCTGTTCATTATTTCGACTCGAAGCGCGAATAGCTTATAGCTTTTGACAATGCGAGAATTTTACAAAGTCATGTATGGCAAAGTTGCTTAGTTTGTGAAGACGAACAAAAGTGAATCAAGAAAATTTTAATTTAACCCATACCATAATAAGTGTTTGCCAAGTACGACTTTCAAATACACGGTAGGGGTTAAATTAAAATTTTCCTGATCCAGTTTTGTTCGTCTTCAAAAACTGAGCAACTTTGCCATACATTACGCATGCAAATTCCCACATGGTAAGAAAGTAATAGCTATGCATGTTTGGAGATGAAAATAAACGCGCATAGCTATTACTTTCTTAAAGTACCCTCCACTCTAATGAGTCGTGCTTCGGCCCCCACGCGGAAAAGAAAGACACGGCGCGCGCCCGTTCAAACCTTGGGAATGATGATTCTTCGCAACGGAACGACAAGAACAACGCACGCGCAAACGTCGTTTTCCTTTCTCGGCGCGTGGGGGCCGAACCACGACTCTTCACCGCATAGGCCGCTTTACCATGCGGGAATTTTAAAAAGTTATGTATGGCAAAGTTGCTCAGTTTTTGAAGACGAACAAAACTGGATCAGGAAAATTTTAATTTAACCCCTACCGTGTATTTGAATCGTACATGGCCAACACTTATTATGGTATGGGTTAAATTAAAATTTTCTTGATTCACTTTTGTTCGTCTTCAGAAACTAAGCAACTTTGCCATACATGACTTTTCAAAATTCTCGCATCGTCAAAAGCTATAAGCTATTCGCGTTTCGAGTCGAAATAATAAACACCCTGTACAGTTCAAGGTGTGAAAATCAAAAGCGTCCTTCAAGCAAGTAAGTCTCCGCTCCATCCAGCTTCAGACACTGCTAGAATGCCCTGGAAGTCGACTTTTCGTTGTTTTCCCTTGAAAAACAAACCCCGTCCGGGGCAAACCCCGTCCGCCGGGTGTCGACGGACAAGCGGGCACTTCGGATTAGGAAGGGGGTTAAAAATATGTTTTGCTTTTGGGCCCTCTCTGGTGACTTGACTTGACAATAATGTATTGCGAAATTATTATTTTTGCTTGATTTCAGAAAACGAAAGAAGGTACACAATATCACCAGATGATAAGCTGTTTCGTCACATCTCAAGAGTGTATGCTGATCACCATCCAACATTGAAGCGAGGCTGCCCCGAAGATTACTTTGTCGATGGCATCACCAATGGCGCAGCCTGGTACCCCGTGATCGGTAAACTGAAACACGAACTAAATTTGTGAAAACGCATAAATTACCGTGGTCGCTAAGGCGTGAAGGTGATGATAAAAAATCTTTGAAGGTGGCATGCAAGACTACAATTACGGTTTTCATCATGTAATTGCGACCACTATTGAGATCTCATGTTGCAAATATCCACCTGGGAGAGAACTGCCAAAATTCTGGAGAGAGAATCGCATATCAATGCTGAGATACATGCAAGAGATCAACCGAGGTCAGCTGTTTGTTGTACACTATCAATCGGTGTTCCATGTACAGTACCGTATTTACCGGTAGATAACCCCCCCCCCCCAATGCATACCCCCCCCCCCCAATGCATACCCCCATATTGGCAAAACATAAAAAATGCCCAATGCATAACCCCCCCCCCCCCTATGCATACCCCCATATGTACTGTACAGTACCTGAACCTACCTATGTAAGCTGGTCATATAGTACCCATAGCCACTCCCACACCAAGCTAAGATGCCTATAGGCCTGCTTGGGGGTGTATTGTACTAGAATAACCGTGTTTTGACCTCAATTATGCCCTAAAACACGTGCTTTTGACCTAAAAAATATGCCTCTGCGCACCTCTCAAAAACATAAAAAATGCCCCATGCATAACCCCCCCCCCCCAATGCATAACCCCCCCCTATGCATACCCCCATATGGGACCTNTCAATTTTTGCATACCCCCATGGGGCTATGCACCGGTAAATANGGTATGTTGGTGGAGTATGGTATTGTTTCTGATTGGAGTCTAGGCTGGAAAACCCGATAGTATAGTTGCGATGGCAGGCAGCTGTTTTTGCCCTTACGGCCTCAGCCGTAAGGGCTATAATGGTTGATTCTCTCATAATGGGGGTATGCAAGGGGCTCGGCCTGGTACTGAAGGGTCCTACGTACGTTGTGTTTTTATGTACGTGGTGGGGAATGGTAGGTGTAGACGAGGCATACTTACTCGTATACAGGGAGCGGTCGCGTATACATTTACGGTCGCGTTTACATTTATGGATTCGAACATATACATTCGTGGTAATCGTAGGCAGGAGGTAGGCGTATACAGAAAGCAGTTGGTAGGGGCGAGGAGGGATTCGAACCCAGTAACCGTATACATTAGTGTCAAGACGACTACCCGTTTGCGCCTTAGTCAACTGAGCTATAGGCGCAGGATGCTATGAAGGGGAAAACTGGGTTGTAGTTGGTGGTAATTCGACGCTGTATATTTTCATAAAGGACGATAGTGCAGGGTGATTTATTTCTCCTGAACGATTTTTATTGCCAATTTCAACAGGTTACCCTGCACCGATTTCGTTCAAATTTTGTCCACATATTCCAGAGCGTTTGCCATAAAAATTTCGAATTAAAAATGCGCATTGGTAGTGAGAATTACGCCCTTCCTTTCAAAATTGCAATAATTGCGAGATTTTTCTTCCCACTTTTTACTGCTAAATCAATGATTCAAATTCAAAGCCTCTTTTTGGAGCCCAACGGCTCTTTCCTATGACCAAATAGTTTCAGCAAGATGGAAGCTAAGCCTTCAACAGGCAAAGAAACATTGGCGTGCGCGTGATGCGCATGCCTCATCAGTGCTGCATCATCAGCTGATGAGCCATAATCATCAGATTTGACGACTCCCGCATTCTTTCTGGGGGTGCAAAGACGGAAAGGGTCTACAAAGCCGCTTACCAGTCGAAAAAATGCAGTAGTATTGCCATTTGCCATGTTTTCCGATATTTTGATGGAGAGCAGTAGTCAAAAACTATGGTAAAAATGTTGAAATATTTCAATTTTATGTTCTCTGCTGTAATTCTCACTACCACTGCAGCATTTTGCAAAATTTGAGCGAATTCGGTACATGAAAAACTATTGAAAATTGGCAATCAAAATCGTTCAGGAGAAATAAATCACCCTGTGTGAAGACCCTGTAGATAGCAGTCGGTACCGTATATACACAATACGTGTACATGGAGCGGTCGGTACTGTATTCGCCTTGCTCCATAAGAGGAGGTGCCGTTTTCGCCCTTCTCGCCGATTTTTGAGCTGAAGTTTTCACACACGCAAAGCACGCCGAAGCAATTACTTTTTTTTCAATTTTGGTATATTTTTGAAAAAGTAATTGCTTCAGCGTGCTTTGCATGTGTGATAACTGCAACTCAAAAATCGGTGAGGAGGGCGAAAACGGCACCTCCTCTTATGGAGCAAGGCGAATACAATACGTAATCTTATACATGGAGCGGTCCCATGGAATGAAGCGGGGGTGCTTTTTCGCTGGTTCTTTCATTTACAACATTAGATGTCTATACCTGCGTATTGAAGTGGCTCACCTTGCTGGACGCAAAATGGTCCATGGATGGACCAACTGCGCAATTTGTTTTTTAGAAATAGCCCCAAACAGAAATATGGATCTCAACACAATGGAAAGAACCGAATCTGTAAATCTCTTTAGGGTTGTTTCTAAACAAATAATTGCGAAGTTTAGAAAACGTTACAACAAGCATGGACCATTTGGCGGTCCAGCAAGGTGAGCGCACTTCAATACGCAGGTATAGACATCTATAAAGTTGTCTGTGAAAGAACCAAGAGCAAAAAGCACCTCCGCTTCGTTTGTGGGTCAGTTCAGTGCCGTACACAATACGTAATCATATACATGGAGCGTTCGGTACCGCATACAATACGTAGTCATATACATGGAGCGTTCGGTACCACATACAATACGTAATCTTATACATGGAACGTTCGGTACCATATACAATAGGTCAGCGTATACATGGAGCATTCGGTACCGTATACAATAGGTCAGCGTATACATGGAGCGTTTGGTACCATATACAATAGGTAAGCGTATACATGGAGCATTCGGTACCGTATACAATAGGTAAGCGTATACATGCATCGTTCTGTACCATATACAATAGGTAAGCATATACATGGAGCGTTCAGTACCATATACAATAGGTTAGCGTATACATGGAGCGTTTGGTACTGTATACAATAGGTAAGTGTATACATGGAGCGTTTAGTACCATATACAATAGGTAAGCGTATACATGGAGCGTTCGGTACCATACACAATAGGTAAGCATATACATGGAGCATTCGGTACTGTATACAATAGGTAAGCATATACATGGAGCGTTTGGTAACATATACAATACAATAGGTAATCGTATACATGGAGCATTCGGTACCGTATACAATAGGTCAGCGTATACCCTCAAAACCGCGGGACCGTAGTTTACCGCTAATAAGCCAAGAAGGTCTAATAAAATTCCATTAGGAGTTCACGGATTCCTATGCTTCATCATGTAAAAAAGCGGCAAAATAACATTGGAAGTTCGAGCATAACATTCGCATAGCATAATATTCGAAAAAAAGAAAAGGAAAAATGCGAATGTTATGCTCGAATTTCAATGTTATTTTGCCGCTTTTTTACATGATGAAGCATAGGAATCCGTGAACTCCTAATGGAATTTTATTAGACCTTCTTGGCTTATTAGCGGTAAACTACGGTCCCGCGGTTTTGATGGTACATGGAGCATTCGGTACCGTATACAATAGGTCAGCATATACGTACATGGAGAGTTCGGTACCATATACAATAGGTCAGCGTATACATGGAGCGTTTGATACCATATACAATAGGTAAGCGTATACATGGAGCATTCAGTACTGTA
Source organism: Epsilonema sp. ZAB3_2 (assembly GCA_030247985.1). Lineage (NCBI taxonomy): Eukaryota > Metazoa > Nematoda > Chromadorea > Desmodorida > Epsilonematidae > Epsilonema > Epsilonema sp. ZAB3_2. The sequence goes on from JASAMW010007181.1 coordinate 11,963, forward strand.
TACAATAGGTAAGCGTGCATCGTTCTGTACCATATACAATAGGTTAGCGTATACATGGAGCGTTCGGTACCGTATACAATACGTCAGCATATACATGGAGCGTTCGGTTCCGTATACAATAGGTAAGCGTATACATGGAGCGTTTGGTAACACCAGTGGCCCGTTACAGCTTCGCAGTAAAACCTTTTGCAAATTTGACAACCCTTTTGCAGATCTGGCAACCCTGTTGTGTACTGTAGTTATGGAAACTTATTTATGTATCTACTCTGGAAACCATTTTGGACAGTTGGCAAAAAGTTGCACATCTGGCAACCCTTTCTGCACAGAGTTGGCAACCCTATCGCATCGCAGATCTGACACCCTTTTTTGCGCATTAGCAATCTGGCAACCCTTTTGCAGACCTGGCAACCCTTTGGCACATCTCCCGCTTACTCTCATGTGCACTTTCGGGCGTGACTATTTGCAAACACTGGCGGGAAAAAAATGCGTCATTTAGTTTCTGTGTACTCTTAGTACTAAAATATCGATTATTGATCGATTATTGATGATCGGCTGATCAGATCAAAAATCGAAGGGCTACGGTTTGCTTTTTCTGTTGCAAAGTTTGATTATTTCACCCGGACGTCTGGAAGATGAAGAAAAGTAACTGCAGCCTGTAGCTCTAGCACTAAAATATTGATTATCGATCGATTATTGGTGATCGGTTGATCATATCACAAATCGAAGGCCTGCCTGGCGCCCTCGAGGGCATAAGCTCTTTGAAGAGCCCTGGATGGACGCTGTAGCAGCAAAATTGAGTGAGTGTGAGTGAATCTGCGCGCTTTTAGTACTAAAATATCGATTATCGAACGATTATTGGTGATCGGCTGATCAGATCAAAAATCGAAGGCCTTCCTGGCGCCCTCGGGGTCATAAGCTTTCGAATGAGCCATTGGTCGACGCTGTAGCTGCAAAACTGAGGGAGTGTATAGCATCACGCACACACACACACACACACACACACACACACACACACACACACACACACACACACACACACACACACACACACACACACACACACACACACACACACACACACACACACACACACACACACACACACACACACACACACACACACACACACACACACACACACACACACACACACACACACACACACACACACACACACACACACACACACACACACACACACACACACACACACACACACACACACACACACACACACACACACACACACACACACACACACACACACACACACACACACACACACACACACACACACACACACACACACACACACACACACACACACACACACACACACACACACACACACACACACACACACACACACACACACACACACACACACACACACACACACACACACACACACACACACACACACACACACACACACACACACACACACACACACACACACACACACACACACACACACACACACACACACACACACACACACACACACACACACACACACACACACACACACACACACACACACACACACACACACACACACACACACACACACACACACACACACACACACACACACACACACACACACACACACACACACACACACACACACACACACACAGACATCAGCCCTATTTGTTAGTAGATCAGCCTCGGGGTCATAAGCTTTCGAATGAGCCATTGGTCGACGCTGTAGCTGCAAAACTGAGGGAGTGTATAGCATCACGCACACACACACACACACACACACAGACATCAGCCCTATTTGTTAGTAGATATACAATACAATAGGTAATCGTATACATGGAGCATTCGGTACCGTATACAATAGGTCAGCATATACATGGAGAGTTCGGTACCATATACAATAGGTCAGCGTATACATGGAGCGTTTGATACCATATACAATAGGTAAGCGTATACATGGAGCATTCGGTACCGTATACAGTAGGTAAGCGTATACATGCATCGTTCTGTACCATATACCCTCAAAACCGCGGGACCGTAGTTTACCGCTAATAAGCCAAGAAGGTCTAGTAAAATTCCATTAGGAGTTCACGGATTCATATGCTTCATCATGTAAAAAAGCGGGAAAATAACGTTGGAAGTTCGAGCATAACATTCGCGTAGCATAATATTCGAAAAAGGAAAGATGCGAATGTTATGCTCGAACTTCAATGTTATTTTGCCGCTTTTTTACATGATGAAGCATAGGAATCCGTGAACTCCTAATGGAATTTTATTAGACCTTCTTGGCTTATTAGCGGTAAATTACGGTCCCGCGGTTTTGATGGCACAATAGGTTAGCGTGGAGCGTTTGGTACTGTATACAATAGGTAAGTGTATACATGGAGCGTTCGGTAACATATACAATACAGTAGGTAATTGTATACATGGAGCGGTCGGTACTGTATACAATAGGTCAGCGTATACGTACATGGAGCGGTCGGTACCATAGCCCTTTACTGGTCAAAGATCCCCTATAGGGGACGGGCCCAATATCCTGTCTTTTTTACTTAAAAAAATCCTTTTTTGTAACTAGAAGGATATCCTGCAATTTGAGGAGGATATTTAACAAGCCTCAGAGAAAAGAGGCGATAGTTCACGAAAAGACGAAGTATTGTTGTTGATAGCGTGTGAAGCTTTTGAATTAGGCGGTTATGTGTGCTTAGTTTGGGATGGTATTTTTAGAGAAGCAGTAGGCTGTTGGTGGTGGAGTCGAGATGATCCTTGTGCAATCGATTGGATTGCTAATGATGAAGCAGCAGGCGACCGGTGGTAGACTCGAGATGCCCCTCCGTGAGAGTAAGCGTTGTACAATCTGTTGGATTGCTAAGGATGAAGCAGCAGGCCACCGGTGGTAGACTCGAGATGCCCCTCCACGTGAGTAAGCGTTGTACAATCTATTGGATTGCTTACGATGAAGCAGCAGGCCACCGGTGGTAGACTCGAGATGCCCCTCCACAGTGAAGCAGTTATATTAGAGGTACATGTATTTTGACCGAAATTAGTACTATTTGTTCATGAACAACTGATAGGAATTGGTTTTATAGTGTATAGAAGTACGTGCAATTGTTTGACTGCAATTAGTGTAAATGAACTTGAAAATAAGTTGTACAAAAATTGATAGGAAAGCCAAACCAAAAAAGTTTTATTTCTGGGAGAAAGTCAGGATTAAAAACGCCTTCGGCGTCTTGAAAATAAGTTGTACAAAAATTGATAGGAAAGCCGAAACAAAAAAGTTTTATTTCTGGGAGAAAGTCAGGCCTAAAAACGCAAAAACGCCTTCGGCGTCTATCTGGGAGAAAGTCAGGCCTAAAAACGCCTTCGGCGTCTACTATCTGGGAGAAAGTCAGGCCTAAAAACGCAAAAACGCCTTTGGCGTCTATCTGGGAGAAAGTCAGGCCTAATAACGCCTTTGGCGTCTATCTGGGAGAAAGTCAGGCCTAAAAACGCAAAAACGCCTTCGGCGTCTATCTGGGAGAAAGTCAGGCCTAAAAACGCAAAAACGCCTTTGGCGTCTATCTGGGAGAAAGTCAGGCCTAAAAACGCAAAAACGCCTTCAGCGTCAATCTGGGAGAAAGTTAGGCCTAAAAACGCCTTCGGGGTCTATCTGGGAGAAAGTCAGGCCTAAAAACGCCTTCGGCATCTATCTGGAAGAAAGTCAGGCCTAAAAACGCCTTCGGCATCTATCTGGAAGAAAGTCAGGCCTAAAAACGCAAAAACGCCTTCGGCGTCTATCTGCGAGAAAGTCAGGCCTAAAACGCCTTCGGCGTCTATCTGGGAGAAAGTCAGGCCTAAAAACGCAAAAACGCCTTCGGCGTCTATCTGGGAGAAAGTCAGGCCTAAAAACGCCTTCGGCGTCTATCTGGGAGAAAGTCAGGCCTAAAAACGCAAAAAACGCCTTCGGCGTCTATCTGGGAGAAAGTCAGGCCTAAAAACGCCTTCGGCGTCTATCTGGGAAAAAGTCAGGCCTAAAAGCGCCTTTGGCGTCTATCTGGGAGAAAGTCAGGCCTAAAAACGCAAAAACGCCTTCGGCGTCTATCTGGGAGAAAGTCAGGCCTAAAAACGCAAAAACGCCTTTGGTGTCTATCTGGGAGAAAGTCAGGCGTAAAAACGCCTTCGGCGTCTATCTGGGAGAAAGTCAGGCCTAAAACCGCCTTTGGCATCTATCTGGGAGAAGGTCAGGCCTAAAAACGCAAAAACGCCTTTGGCGTCTATCTGGGAGAAAGTTAGGCCTAAAAACGCCTTCGGCGTCTATCTGGGAGAAAGTCAGGCCTAAAAACGCCTTCGGCGTCTATCTGGGAGAAAGTTAGGCCTAAAAACGCCTTTGGCGTCTATCTGGGAGAAAGTCAGGCCTAAAAACGCAAAAACGCCTTCGGTGTCTATCTGGGAGAAAGTCAGGCCTAAAAACGCCTTTGGCGTCTATCTGGGAGAAAGTCAGGCCTAAAAACGCTTTCGGCGTCTATCTGGGAGAAAGTCAGGCCTAAAAACGCCTTCAGCGTCTATCTGGGAGAAAGTCAGGCCTAAAAACGCCTTCGGCGTCTATCTGGGAGAAAGTCAGGCCTAAAAACGCCTTCGGCGTCTATCTGGGAGAAAGTCAGGCCTAAAAACGCAAAAACGACTTCGGCATCTATCTGGGAGAAAGTCAGGCCTAAAAACGCAAAAACGCCTTCGGCGTCTATCTGTGAGAAAGTCAGGCCTAAAACGCCTTCGGCGTCTATCTGGGAGAAAGTCAGGCCTAAAAACGCCTTCGGCGTCTATCTGGGAGAAAGTTAGGCCTAAAAACGCAAAAACGCCTTCGGCGTCTATCTGGGAGAAAGTCAGGCCTCAAAACGCCTTCGGCGTCTATCTGGGAGAAAGTCAGGCCTAAAAACGCCTTCGGCGTCTATCTGGGAGAAAGTCAGGCCTAAAAACGCAAAAACGCCTTCGGCGTCTCTCTGGAAGAAAGTCAGGCCCAGGCCTAAAAACGCAAAAACGCCTTTGGTGTCTATCTGGGTGTACAAAAATTGATAGGAAAGCCGAACAAAGAAAATTTCATTTCTTGCAGAAAATCAGTCCAAAAAACGTCTTCAGGTGTCTTGACTATAAGTACAAAAATTGATAGGAAAGCCGAACTGTAAAAGTTTGATTTCTGGTAGAAAGTTAGGCCTAAAAACGCCTTCGGCGTCTTGAAAATAAATTGTACAAAAATTGATAGGAAGGCCGAACCAAAAAAGTTTTATTTCTGGGAGAAAGTTAGGCCAAAAAACGCCTTCGGCGTCTGGAAAATAAGTTGTACAAAAATTGATAGGAAAGCCGAACCAAAAAAGTTTTATTTCTGGGAGAAAGTCAGGCCTAAAAACGCCTTCAACGTCTTGAAAATAAGTTGTACAAAAATTGATAGGGAAGTCGAACAAAGAAAATTTCATTTCTTGCAGAAAATTAGGCCTAAAAACGTCTTCAGGTGTCTTGAATATAAGTACGAAAATTGATAGGAAAGCCGGAACCATAAAATTTTGATTTCTGGTAGAAAGTCAGGCCCAAAAACGCCTTCGGCGTCTTGAAAATAAGTTGTACAAAAATTGATAGGAAAGCCGAACCAAAAAAGTTTTATTTCTGGGAGAAAGTCAGTCCTAAAAACGCCTTCGGCGTCTTGAAAATAAGTTGTACAAAAATGGGAGAAAGTCAGGTCTAAAAACGCCTTCGGCGTCTTAAAATAAGTTGTACAAAAATTGATAGGAAAGGCGAACCAAAAAAGTTTTATTTCTGGGTGAAAGTGAGTCCTAAAAGCGCCTTCGGCTTGATAGGAAAGCCGGAACCATAAAAGTTTTATTTCTGGGAGAAAGTCAGGCATAAAAACGCCTTCGACGTCTTGAAAATAAGTTGTACAAAAATTGGTAGGAAAGCCGAACAAAGAAAATTTCATTTCTTGCAGAAAATTAGGCCTAAAAACGTCTTCAGGTGTCTTGACTATAAGTACAAAAATTGATAGGAAAGCCGAACCGTAAAAGTTTGATTTCTGGTAGAAAGTTAGGCCTAAAAACGCCTTCGGCGTATTGAAAATAAATTGTACAAAAATTGATAGGAAAGCCGAACCAAAAAAGTTTTATTTCTGGGAGAAAGTCAGTCCTAAAAACGCCTTTGGCGTCTTGAAAATAAGTTGCACAAAAATTGATAGGAAAGCCGAACCAAAAAAAGTTTTATTTCTGGGAGAAAATCAGGCCTAAAAACGCCTTCGGCGTCTTGAAAATAAGTTGTACAAAAATTGATAGGAAAGCCGAACCAAAAAAAGTTTTATTTCTGGGAGAAAGTCAGGCCTAAAAACGCCTTCGGCGTCTTGAAAATAAGTTTTACTTCTTGCAGATAATTAGGCCTAAAACGTCTTCAGGTGTCTTGAATATAAGTACGAAAATTGATAGGAAAGCCGGAACCATAAAATTTTGATTTCTGGTAGAAAGTCAGGCCCAAAAACGCCTTCGGCGTATTGAAAATAAATTGTACAAAAATTGATAGGAAAGCCGAACCAAAAAAGTTTTATTTCTGGGAGAAAGTCAGTCCTAAAAACGCCTTTGGCGTCTTGAAAATAGGGTAACATGGGGTGAACCCGCCCCCCTAAGCAGTTCTCAGGAACCAATGGCTGAACCAAAACAAAATCACATGGCATAATATACCTGGTTAGGCCTTAGTTAAACGTGCAAAGTACGGCTCTACTGCTGAACGTCTTTAGAGAGTTATGGCCAATTTCAGCTGTCGCTAAAACACGAGCCCTGGGGGGTGAACCCGCCCGCCTAAGGTTTAGGCCATTTTCAGGCTGACCAAGCTATATTTTTATGGCCGTTTTTTCAAGATGGAAGCCAAGCTTATTTCCAACGCCAGTAATTAAAAAAATAACTGACTCAAATATTCTGCCTGATGCATTGAAGGGCACGAATGAGACAACTCTAGTGACAGCCCATCTCTTCAGTACTGGGGGTGAACCCGCCCACCCATGATTTTGGCTAATTTGAGGCTGCCCGGGCTATTCTGTATCATTCTGGCATGTTATAAAAGAAGCAGAAGCAATAACCATGAATAACAGCTATTAATTAGCCAACTAGATAGTTTAGGTAGGTAATAAGTGGAATGAATGGGACTACTTTGCTGTAAACTAACCTTTCAGTACTGGGGGGTGAAGCCGCCCACCCATAAAATTTTAAAAAAATTTGCATGAACGTCTTTTCGCTTGAGAAATCGTAAGAAAATATTGTAAGATTAGCTGAACGCACTTTCCTATGTGATTGTGCACTGATATGACAGCTGCTTAGGATTGCAGTAGTTTGAGCTGATCAGGTGGGCGGGTTTACCCTATACTTTAGTACAGGAGTTGGGTGGGCGCATTTACCCCACTAAGTACTGAAATTGTTTTTTGCCATATCTCCAGTACCAGTGGGGCGAATTGGTTGAAACTTCGCCTGGGGGTAGGGCACCATGCCTCCTTGCCCCCCACATACCGGGTGTTCATTTATAACATACAGGGTGTTTTTGCGCAACATCTAAAGTTTGGTCATTTTCGACCTTTGTTGAAAAACGTGAACCCGTGAGCTTGATGTTTCAACAAATGACATGCCAAATAGCTCATTTGAAAGAGGAGAGTTCAAGGAATCGATTGATATCCTAGTTGTTTCAATAGGTCCATTGGTTCCTGAGATACACAGCTCTGAACCCTTAGGCGGGCGGATTTACCCATGGGCGGGTTCACCCCATGTTACCCTAAGTTGCACAAAAATTGATAGGAAAGCCGAACCAAAAAAAGTTTTATTTCTGGGAGAAAATCAGGCCTAAAAACGCCTTCGGCGTCTTGAAAATAAGTTGTACAAAAATTGATAGGAAAGCCGAACCAAAAAAAGTTTTATTTCTGGGAGAAAGTCAGGCCTAAAAACGCCTTCGGCGTCTTGAAAATAAGTTGTACTTCTTGCAGATAATTAGGCCTAAAAACGCCTTTGGCGTCTTGAAAATAAGTTGCACAAAAATTGATAGGAAAGCCGAACCAAATAAAGTTTTATTTCTGGGAGAAAATCAGGCCTAAAAACGCCTTCGGCGTCTTGAAAATAAGTTGTACAAAAATTGATAGGAAAGCCGAACCAAAAAAAGTTTTATTTCTGGGAGAAAGTCAGTCCAAAAAACGCCTTCGGCGTCTTGAAAATAAGTTGTACAAAAATTGATAGGAAAGCCGAACCAAAAAAGTTTTATTTCTGGGAGAAAGTCAGGCCTAAAAACGCCTTCGGCGTCTTGAAAATAAGTTGTACAAAAATTGATAGGGAAGTCGAACAAAGAAAATTTCATTTCTTGCAGAAAATTAGGCCTAAAAACGTCTTCAGGTGTCTTGAATATAAGTACAAAAATTGATAGGAAAGCCCAACCGTAAAAGTTTGATTTCTGGTAGAAAGTTAGGCCTAAAAACGCCTTCGACGTCCATGAAAATAAATAGTCGTAGAAAGTCAGTTGTCACTGTAGTGTCAGTCTCTTTGAGTCTGAGCAGCTTCCACGGTAAAGATGGTTGCAAGATCAAAAAAATTTCCAAAAATTTATAAAAATTCAACCACTCCGAGGAGGGCAGAATTTTATTCCAACCTTAGGACGTTGGGTAAAAAAAACCCACGCTTCCAATCGCGAACCCCCTCTTTTTGCCGGCTGCCACATCGAATTTCAAAAATGACGCATTATGAAAATTCAACCACTCCGAGGAGGGCAGAATTTTAAACCAACCTTAGAACGTTGGGTAAAACCCGACGCTTCCAATCGCGAACCCCCTCTTATTGCCGGCTGCCACATCAAATTTCCAAGTTGACGCTCAACACCTGCCGTGACGTCACAGTCGCTACGCGACTGCCCTGACATCTTGCGAACGACAGAGAAAACAGCTACTACGCTGTAACGTGGGAGGGCGGAGACAAACAAAATATTTGGCACAATTTCTATTGGTCGAACGCAAACATGCGTCGTTGCGGCGCGTCGACCCGCTACTGCGTGTTTTCTGTCTCCGATACTTATACGCCATACCAGTATTCCAACAGCACTACACTGCGACACACTCCGTCCTCATTCGCTTGTCTTACTTAAACTTTATGTACAACTGTTTCTTTTTCTAGATACTTTACTTGAACCCACTTGTGCACCGGCTACATCACACAATTCCCCTTCTATAAAAGTGATTCTCAAAATCAATACAAACATGAAACCAGTTGTACCTCCCTCGCCCGTCTCCGATACTTATACGCTACTTTGCCCGTTTTGTTTCATCTGTGACCTTAGTCGAGTGGTCTAAGGCGCTGAAAATCCCTTGCACAGAACTTCGTCGCTGTGCCGCGCGAGTTCGAGTTCGCGCAGTCTGCGGGGGACAGACATTTTCTTTCTTTATTTCTTTCAGTACTGAGCAAACCTTCGGAAAAAATTTTCCCCGTGCTAAAACTCTACGTATCCAATGAAAAATTTAGCGTGCTCTGCCACCTTCATCATTAGAGCTCGGAAAGTCATCCGACAATACCCTCCTGGAAGGAGGGGCAAAAAAATTTTTAAAAGTTGAAAGTGGCCCTCGTGGATATCTTGCAATTTTATCCAACAAAGGGCCGCCATTTCCAATAAATGGCCTCCTGGCCTCTTTTGATCTTTTATTTCATCCGTAGAAGGCGAAAAATATCGCAATGTTGATTCAAAATTGCAGGATACACAAATCGAAATTTGCAGGATATTTACGCAAAAAAGCAGGCTAAATTTAGGACGATATCCTGCAAAAAATCTATGACCAGTAAAGGGATATACAATTACGTAATCGTATACATGGAGCGGTCGGTACCATATACAACTCATGGCGCGTTCACCAGACGTCCGTAACGTCCGTAAAACCATCCGTCCGTCCGTCAATCCGTAACGGACGTATTTAGGAGTACACGGTTGCTTGCGGTGTGCCATGTACTCCTAGATACGTTTGACGGATTGACGGACGGACGGACGGATTTACGGACGTCTGGTGAACGCGCCATCAGAAAGCCGCGATCTGAAGGAAAAAGAAGAATGTCCATGTTTTGTCGAAACCTCGCAAACATATGTACGTCCATGTTTTTTTCGGAATTACAATACATGGATGTATGTTTGCGATGCGAAATCCTATGGTACCTCCACACATCATCCACACTCACCTTCTCCCATACTTCTCCACTATCTATACTATGCTACTTGTAAGGGCTTTTCAATCCTGTTTGGTCCGACGGGACAAACAGCCGCCTATCTAGCAGTCCGGCCAATCTCGCCATTCCCCAGTACCGCTCCAACCTCCCTATGTCACCGATACTCTCACCCGCACATCTGGCTACCATCTCTTATCGCCCTGCTCATCCCCTGGCCCCCTTCTTTGCCTCCGCCAACCCACCATACCTCGCACCCATCTAGACATATTCATTATTTTATACGCAGCTTGTTTGCAGGAGTGAGAGGATTGGTGCACGATGTGAACAATAATGCGGTTCGTGCTGACCTTCGTATTCTGCATCAAGGGAAGAATGCGACGCGTCCATTTGTGACGACACAAGATGGCGAATACTGGAGGCTACTTTTGCCCGGAGAATACCAGCTTCAAGTACTGTAAATAAGCTTCACTTTACGCAGGTCGCAACGTTACATTATCCAGTCCACTGCTTCTGTTTAGATACAAGCCAATGGATATGTACCGAAAACGACTACTGTACTCTTGACGGAAGATAATCCGCTGGTGATTCACAATGTGACTTTGACCCAAGAACAACAGCAAATAGGAGGCAAGTCTGAAAAGGATGAGATAACGTCCGCTGGTCGGCTGATAAGAATCTCATCAAATATGATATTGTTACTGCTCTTGCTCTGTTCGGTGCTATGTACATACTTACATGGTACACTTAAGTATGTACTTACATTTTGACTCTTTCTGAGTATTTGAGGATCCATCTAAGTATATACAATACGTACACAGCTTGTATCTTACATTCGTACGTCGAGCACGCAGAAGACTTTGGTTGCTAGCTATGTACAGGGTGTCCAAACTAAATTTACACAAAATTCAATAGATCATAACTTCCGTCTTAAGAGGAAGAGAAAGATGGGACCTAGCTCATTAGAAAGGTCATTTCAAGAGCTATATTTTAATGTGTCTGCCGTTTCTGTACGCCCTACCTTTCACGAGTTAGAGCGATTCTCGCAGACCACCTCAAAAACAGTTTTCCAAAAACTGAAGCTCACAGCAATTTCCTTATCATCTGCCTATTCTTTGCTTCAGCCAGAGATCGTTTGGCATAAAGTGAATGTCGCCCACCAACACCCTATAACTCATTCGTCCCACTAGTGGGCTACACACGTGGTGAGTAAACTCACGGTGAATTCGACGGTGAGTTTGAACTTCGAGTTTTATTTTTTGTGTACAGCATTCTCACTTGCTCCCAAGCGCAAAATTTTTCTCACCTGTTCACACGATGGTGAGTTTGAAACTCACGGTGAATTCACTGGCCTCCCTATGCTTCATCGCATACGTACGGGGAATTCCCCGTGAGTTTACTCGCTCCGTGTGTAGCGCACTACTGTGTGGTATGACATTTTGCGTGAATTTCTGCACCTTGTTGCCCAATATCCACCCTCAATGCTGAATTTCACATTCAATACCACCACTTTGGTTTGTTTGAGCATTTTGTCAAACCAAGCTCTTCAAAAATGCTAGAATTCCATTTCCAGTGGTTCAGGTATAATGAAAAAAATCGCTGGTTAATGCTTTTGCTATATCGCATTCAAACTGCCACGTTTTGGTCCAGTTATTCCTCAATTAGCTCCGTTAGCTGAAAACTGTTTTAAATTCAGTTTTGGGAAAGCTGTTTTTGAGGTGGTCTGCGGGAATCGCTCTAACTCGTGAACAGTAGGGAACACAAAAACGGTAGACATATCACAATATAGCTCTTGAATATGGCTTTCAGATGAGCTAGGTCCCATTCTTCTCTGTCGCTTAGAACAGGAGTTATGATCGATCAAAATTTGTGTAAATTTAGGTTGGACACCCTGTAGTTGAGTACTTTATAGTAGAGGTCTCACGGGTACCCGGATCCGGAAAAACTCGGCTTTTTTGCTATCCGGACCCGGACCATGAAAAATAATAGGCAAAAATCCGGGTCGCGTCCAAGGTGTAAGATTTCGCACAATGTGGGCTTTCTGCTCAATGTAGTTTGAGCATTTTCTGAAATTTTCCAAGAAATATGTAGAAGTAGGCCTATCTTTGAATTTTGAAATGCACATGAAGAAATGATATGCACCTGGTAGGTTTTGGATTTTCTTTCGAAACGAAAGTTCTTATATTACTAGTACTTAGCTACTATTCTACTGCATGCATGTACAGTACACAACATACGGTAAATTATTCCTCCTACCCGACCCGGAACCCGTGGATAATGCTTTTCAAACCCGGATCTGGGAAATGCCTATTGCCTTCCTACCCTTGAGACCCCTACTTTCTACTACTGCCGGCAGATATCTTGAAAGTTAGAAACTGTAGGCTATAGGTATACGCATGCACTTACGACACAATTTTCTACAGAGACGACGTTTTATCGCTAAAAATGAAACTGAATATTGAACAGTTGTACGCGCTGTAACACGTACCGCACCAGTCCGACATTGTTGTCTGTCAACAAGTAGCCGAACTGTTGTCGGTTTGTTTTGTTGCCAACGAATTTAATGGGAATTGTCACTTTGTTACGCAAATGACAAACAAACCGACAACATTTCAGCCAATTATTGACAGACAACAATAACGGACTGGTGCGGTACGTGTTAAAAATGACACCTATTGTACGTACCACTACAGAAACACTGTATCTGCTTTTACAGTAACGTTCATTATCCTCACATCTTACATACATACCTATGTACTTACGTACTGCTTGTACAATGAATGCATCCTGCTCTGCAGCAAAGTACATAAGCCATAAGTAAGCATGGAGCACTTCCAAAGTATATCAATTGGTGCACAATAATAGTACCTAGTATGTAGCCTACATAACATAACGTATGTACGTACATACAGCAGATTTGCTGACTACAACCGACAATCGCATCGCAACAATGATTTTGGTCAGACAAAACTCGTATTACATATTAATACTTTGGACTGGCTGGCATTATAATAATGTCAGCCAGTCCAAAAGACGATCACAAATACATACGCGCACAGAACGTGTGACGTGTACAAATAACAGTGACATGAAGCATACCTAAAGTATACACGACTGCTATATAAGCTTCGCAGCCCGTCACCTGGCACGCACATCTTCCCCTCGACACGCGATTTCATACCTACTTGCTCGCGATCACATACATGCATATACCAGCTTTTTGGATAACCGTGCAAATCCACGCAAAGTAGCCAACCGTAACCAACAGAAGAAAGGCAACAGTATACAGTATACAAAGTAACACAAAGGAACCCCCAAATATTAATGACGTATCCTACCTAACCATAAGCTCTCATAATTATGAACGAGAATACGAGTACAATTTGTACATATTCGCCTTTCGCGATAACGCTGTGCGTGTTCTCGAAGTGTACCTAGCTAACGTGCTGCAGTTAGCACATTACCAAAATTCGCGGGCTAGTAAACATTTTTGTCAAAACAGAGACAAGTTTTGCAAAAAAAAGAAAAACAAAACGGAAAGTCAGGAAAAAAACAAAACAGAAACGTGAGATATGAGAGAAGGAAGCAAAGACGTGCTTCCTCTCTTTCATTTTTACTTTTTATGCAGTAAAAATGGTGTCGGTTTGTCATGTTCCCTTTATAATTATAATTGCTTCGCACGTGGTGGCAGTGATTGTGTGAATAAATCATTTTGCTCTCTGCTTTTGGCTTGGTCTCGTCTGTGACTTTCCTTGCTGATTTCAGAGCTCATTGAGCTTTATTTTCTGTTCCAGCAGCCTCTCTTTTCCCTTTAGTGCCATAGCCTTTCTTTGTTCGCGAATTTTGTGCTCTAGTTTCGCAAATTAATTGTTACATGCGTGAAGTCCTTCATCGTATGGTTTGCTTATGTTTCAGCGCTCTGAAAGTGTTCGATTCTCAAGACAAAAGCCAAGGAGTACATCCAGATATACATGTGAAAGCTTGGTGCAGTCTACAAGACGCTTCACTTTACTGGTCGGTCTCAGTCTTAGCGCCTTTGAATACTAGTGTACCAGGGATTGACATTCACGATTCAATTTTTTGCGAAGAAGAAAAATGAACAAGGAAAACGTCGATCCGAGCGATGAGGACAAGAAAGAATGCAACATTGTGGACGTGGTGAGAATTCTTATCGGTCATTACCAAGAGTGCTGAATGTGATGCGGCGTTCACATTGAACCCACACGTTATTTCTGCTGTGTAAACAGCGTGAACGCAAAAGTTCTCGTAAAAACGTTCATTGCGAGTGAACGCCGCGTCAGTTGTTCCGCATAATTTGTCGGTCGGTAGGTGTCCTGTACTGTGCGTACGCATGGCAAAAAGAACAGTTGCTGGCATGCCAGACTAGCTCGCCATTTCTCCCCTGGCCGCCAAGTGGTCATGTACATAAGAGCCCTGCGTTTGTGGCCAAATGATGACGGGTTCGATTCCTGCTCAATTTAGTTCATTCCTCCGTCTCCCACTTCTTCTGTCGCCATGAACGAAAGTGCTGCATGACGTGACTCCGCGTTTACATGAGACTGGCGTTCGTCTGACATCTCTATGCGAGTACAAAGCACCGCAAAGGGCCACGTACTCCAAAATACATACGGATGTGCAGCTGACGTGCGACAGACGTATGAACGTACGTCTGTCTTGTAAACGCGGCTTGAACCGAGTGCTGCTTTTTTGGCATGAACAGATGAAAGGGTATGTGTGCAAATGTCCACGCTTTTCGTGTTTTAGGATATGCCGAACTTCCGGAAATCGGCTGCCAAAAGTCACGCGATTCACATCGTCGGCAAAGGATCAACCAGACGCATCTGGGTGGACCCGGACGTGTTGACGAAACACAGCAAGTATTTCGCGGATCTCTTCCAAAATTTTCCTCCTAGCAGTTCGCCTACTGTGTTTACGAACAAGGATTTGGGGCAAATGGTGTCATTTTTACAGGTAACAAAGCATAACGCGGGGTAATTTGGGCCAAACCTCCGCTCATGGTATGTATGGGGTACTGCAGGGTAAACCCGGCCACCTGCATATTTGGGAAGGCAGTTCGTGTGGCAGTATTTGCCCCACTACTGAAACTGGCCGGATTTGCCCCGCCATGTCCTACTCACGGTAGCGTATGCCACGCGTCTTTTTGCTCAACGGTGCGAGTAAGCCGAGCGCAACATGGACTACTGGCAAGGAAAAAGCATGTGGGTTGATGTTGACTGCTGATTTTTATTCTTCAGGTGTTGTGCGGCGAAAAGGGATACATGAAAGTAGTGGAGCACGAATACGAGGCGGTGGCACACCTGGCTGATGAATTTCTCGCACCTCACGTTCTGGAGCTGGTGGAAGCCTGTCTCAACGATCGACTGGCGAAGATGGACTTGCCCAACGGCCACCCGTGCAGAGTGTCCTGCTCGGCCAACGATATCATGGTAACTGAAGCCGCCGCGGCCTATTCCACAAACGGCCACAATCGTAGTTGCGGCGTTATGAAAAAGGCTTCATTCTTGCGCTAGAAACAGGAGCGCAGATTACTAAACTTGCCTATTTCAAAACTCTGCAACTAGTCACGAGTTTTTCTAAGATTGAGTGCTTGGTCGCGAGCTGACCTATCCGACTAACCGTTACGTTTAGTAAAGCTTCGAAAGGCGTCGTCGACGTCGTTTAGGCAGCTGGGGAAGAAAAGAAAGCGAGCGGAGAATGAACGACGTCGACCGCGACGCCGACGCCGATGCAAAAGTTGCACTCAAAAACTTGGGTTAATCTGCGGGGTATGCTCGCGACCCAACACTCAAGCTTTTTGAAACTCGTGAAAGCAGAAGCCTTGAGACAAGAATAAGGTTACTTACTGTGCGTGGTAG
>JASAMW010007182.1:0-18611 GCA_030247985.1 Epsilonema sp. ZAB3_2
AAAATGTGTGATTTTTCAAGCGAAACGGTGGGCAAAATTTCAAGATTTCAATTTCAAATTTCAAAATTTCAATTTCAAATTTTCAAGCGTTTTTCAAGCGAAACGGTGAAGCGTTAAAATGGCTGTTTTTCGACGCGAACCGAATAAAGAAGGCGTTCAAAAAGGCGCGATAGGCTCGCCGCAGTTGATCTGAGAACGTAGATTTCCCATAGGGACGCCCGCTGAGTACAGAAAAACTTGATTGAAAGTGAGGAGGAGCGAAAAAGAAAACTTGAGGATGCGTGCAAGAGCACTAAGTACGGTAATATCCCATTATGCCGGATGATTTGTCGCGTTATGCCGGGCCTGTCTCTTTATTCCTCATATTTTGCCCCGTTATGCCGGACCCCAAAACTGTCGCTTTATGCCGAAAATTGTCGCGATATGCCGGACCAGTCGTCTCGTTATGCCGGGTCTAACCTTTCAGCCTGTTGTCGCGATATGCCGGACCAGTCGTCTCTTTACGCCGGACAAAATCTCGTTAGCCGAATCAGCTATTTTTTGGGATTCAATGTAGGTAAACATTCACGCACCGCACGCTGAAAAATTAGCACACAATAGCCTCCAAAGAGGGCTTAGGCTCAGGCTTAGCCTTAGGACTTGGGCATAGGCTCAGGCTTAGGACTTGGGCTTAGGCTCAGGCTTAGGGCTTAGGCTTAGGGTGCCTAAAGAGCGAACTGAATTTGAAAATCTCGCAACGAAATGACCAGCAACGAAAGTTCTCACGACCATCTGACCAATTCTGGACTGGCAACGAACAAAGTGAGGCAGTTCTGAATGGACAGCTGTGCCAAGGGTTGGCCAACTGCTGCTGGACTGATGCTTTCCAGCTGTCCACATGGACTGCCACACTTTGTTTGTGCATGTGGAAGACTTTGAAATTTTTTCAACTATCCACACTGATTTGGAATGTTCGAGTCCGTGGAGCTTTTCAAGCTCAGATATGTGTTCTTTATTATGTTTTTATCACGACGTTTCCAGACAGGGATCGATCTGCCAAGCCCATGCAGCATTCTATTCTTTTCTCATACATCCTTGGTATGAGTACATATATGGAACACATTCCATTGTCTTCCATGAAATTTTCATCGGACTCAAACATTTCGATATCTGTATGTAGTACGTACTATGTATGTACCCAAAAAAGCCTGGCCTAGGCATAAAGCTACAAACTACCCGGCATAACAATACAGCATTCGGCATATCGCGACGCTCCGGCATAAAGAGATTTTGTCCGGCATAACGCGACAAACCTTCAGGCATATCGCGACAACGTCCGGCATAACGAGACTCCGGCATATCGGGACAACGTCCGGCATATCGCGACAGCGCCCGGCATAACGCTACACCCGGCATAATGGGACACAATCCTAAGTACAGTACGTGGTATGAATGCTGCTGTTCCGTACGTACGGTACGATATCCATACTCAGTTTAGTATTCGTGATGGAGCAACTGTTGTTTGGCAAGTTAGCTTTGTAGTGAAGCGTTAAGCTAACCGTTGTCAGCTCCAGAAGAAGCGAAGAGGGACTGGGAAGATAAATGAGAAAGGGAATCGGGAGTGCTAAGTACAGTTTGATAAATCGACTCCTCACTCGCAATCAAAGTAGGATGCGCACAGCTGTCTACTACTGAACAAAGCCCAAAGTCGCACACAACTACAACGTTGGTGTGAAACCAGGATTGAGCTTGGCTTTTCCACCTTTCGGTTTACTGTACTAATAGATGCTAGTGCAGAACAGTCGGTTGTGTAAAGAGTGATGACGGTTAGCTAGCTAATGAGGTTTTTCGCTTCAAAATAGTGGTTTGGAAATTGATCACCTACTACAGGAAACAGCGTGCGAGCGTTTAAAGACGCGCAGACAAAGAGTTCACGCTTCGAGTGCGTAGTTATACATGTGGAAATGTGCAAGTTTATACACGAGAGTACTTTAGCACAATCTGCAAGACTGCGGATATTTAGCGCTAAACGGCACAATTGTTGACATTATCTCTTTACGGAAGACTGGCAATACAGAGGTTACGTTTGCAAAGACGACTGAGAGACCTCGAGGCAATTGAAAGTGTGATGTAGATGAAATGAAGTGAGGAATGAAGGAACTGAAAAATGCAGCACTCTCGTCCATCCTCCACCTTCTACACCACTAGCCAAGCCAATGTCCTCTCCTTTCATATGTACAGTACATATGCAGTACATACGGTGAGTGCCAGTCGAGCGTGCATACTGCATAGACATTGTCCAAGTACTTTGTGTATGTACGCAGTGCACGGTATGAGTACACTAAGTGTGAGGCAAATGACGAAGTGCGAGTGAAGTATGAAGGGTATTTTGGGGTAAACCCGGCCACCTATGTAAGCTCCTTTTGAACCAAACATATCGATTGATATAGTTTGTCTCAATCGGTCCATTGGTTGCTGAGATAGTAGGCAGCCCTGAAATTTAGGTGGTCGGATTTTCCAACGACCGGATTTACCCCATAATACCCTATACTGACACGCGCGCAGGTAGCGTGACCGACCGCAGAATCAAGTGAAAAAGAGGGAGAGAGAGAGAGCGCGCGTCAGACCAATCAAGTGTCCAGTTTGAAGCGCGAATAAATTTGTTGCACCTACTGTAGGTGTAGAGATGACAGAGTGACAGAATGCATGCGCACATGACCGATTGACACCTTAAATCTGTGGAGGACATAGGAGGCAGAGGCGACAAGAAACACAATGAGAGCCAAAGTGGGAAATGGGGTGAAATTTTGACAAAAGAGTATGGCTGTAAAGAGACAACAGGGTGAAAGGACAATGGACGACGCGGTATGTGTATAAAAATGAGGCGCTTGGAAATATTGGGGGTGGCCCAAGGTCGCTTGTATGCCCATTTTTGAATATCCATGATGCATACAGAAATTATTGTTTCTATGTACACGTATGGGAGTTAAAAAATTGCGACTTAGGGCATAGTATGGAAGCACGTTTTAGAATAATACACGTAAGCCTACAGAACAGACCTCTGCAAGACTGGGAAAGATTAGTACAGTGGCCTTTCGCGAAGTTTTCTGCCGTGATATAGAACTGCTTTGTTGATAGCAACAGAGCCCGACAGCCCAGCATAATAGTGCTGGGTTGTCAGCAGCAGCTACTGTGCTTGTCACTTGACATAATATGTAGCACAATGATCGCAACGCACGTGATATGGACAATGTCGCATGGGAACAAAAACCAAAAGCGCTGTATCGCTAAATACGACGGAAATGTACGCTCGCTGCTAATACTGGTCCAGAAAATGTATGTACAATACATTGTACATGCAGTGTGCGTGTATGTACATAATTAGGAGTTGCGCAAACGAATAGTGTGAACAATGAGTGACCATGCAAGGGTCAAATCTTGACGAAGCGATGACCGAGTCAATGCCGTTGACATTTTTTGATAGCATCACTATGTACACAGCGAGCAAAATTTCACATGGCATGCTAACTTGCCGCCGCTGTGATTAGAAATTTGATTCACCAATAAATGCCAATAGGACCATATACAGTAGTAGTACTGTATAACATGAGCGCAATGTGGCATAAATATTACATTGATAAAATTGGTGCGCATTGGCAAAGAATTGAAGTATCCTACTAGGCCTATTTATATTACTTTTTGAAAGAAGAGAGGCGAAGGCGTTTCCTTTGAAAGACAGACTCCAGTTTTTGTTCGCAGTATTGGATTTTGAAGCTATTTAGGACACGATGTGACAATGCGAAGTTATCAGCGGCTTTCAGGCTACTTCTCTTGTCCTCGCACGTCTTTGAAGATTTCGGAGAAGGAAGCTTTATTTAGAAGAGGGATGAAGCTGACTGATAGGATAGATGCACGGATGTGCTCAGTAGGGGGGAGGGTAGCGGAAACGGAAAGAGCAGCATATATGAGACAAGCAGGGTTTTATGGTGTTTTGAGAGGGTTGCTAGGCTGTTCTCCAATCTTCTGCGTCTGCGTGTCGCCGGGGGATTTCAATTGAACGATTTGGTAATGAGGAAGGAAGAAGAACGAATGCGTAAAACAGGCAGCCTATTTTGTTCGTACGTACTGTATTGTTCGTACGTACTGTATTGTCATCATGCAGTACTAGGGGTACAAAAGAGAACGCGTTCTCGTCTAAGAAAGAACAGCCAACACTGAACTTTTGTCTCTTGGGCATGGTCCTTTGTAGCTGCCGTATATCCGGTCGCTTTAGCCATATATCCGCGTATTATACAGATGAACGCGAAGAATGGAAGCCTTTACAATAGTTTAGGTGACTTCGACATTGTTTCTGCGGTTTATGGGGAATGAATAGTACATAGTAGATACACACAGATGTGGTAGCGAACAGGGCTAGCAACCATAAAATAGGCAAAATGTTTTGAGATGGTTGCGTGCCACACACAGCTCCGCAATGTTCAATACACGTACACTCTGTCATACGTACGCAGAAAAATTACCGTAAAGTTTGGTGTATTACCCGATCGGGTTGTAGCAACAAAGTCGACCAATTTGCTCGGGGTATACTCGATATGGAGTTATGCGAAATATCGGAGTATAGCCTATACAGTATATGCCAAACTTGCTTATTTCAGCATCGAACAGTTTTTTGAAGCATTTGGCGCATGATGGTGAATATCGGGTTATGCAAAATACTAAAATTCAAAGTCGACTTATTTGCTTGGGTTATATTCGATATCGGGTTATACACCACACTTTACAGTATACTTGGTGGAGAAAGTTTAGATGCGTACGTACGTATGAATGATCTGAAGGCCAATAAATAAACAATTTTCTGCAGGTTTGTTATTGTTTGCAGGCGAATGAGGCCGGTAATCAAAGTCAACCGCTGCCGCCAGAGAAGCAGACTGAATCAGCAGTAGGAGAAGAACTCGGTCGGAGAATATCGGCGCAAGCTGCTGACGAAAAGAAATCTGCAAATAATAACGAACAGAAGCCGGCGGCAGCAGTGCTCCAGAAAACTCGAGACTACGTGCGCCTGGTAATAGAAAGGGCACAGATGTACAGTACGTGGTAGGGGTTAGAAGTACATACCGTATTTACCGGTGCATAGCCCCATGGGGGTATGCAAAAATTGAGAGGTCCCATATGGGGGTATGCATAGGGGGGGTTTATGCATTGGGGGGGTTATGCATGGGGCATTTTTTTATGTTTTTGAGAGGTGCGGAGAGGCATATTTTTAGGTCAAAAGCACGTGTTTTAGGGCATAATTGAGGTCAAAACACGGTTATTCTAGTACAATACACCCCCAAGCAGGCTTATAGGCATCTTAGCTTGGTGTGGGAGTGGCAATGGGTACTATATGACCAGCTTACATAGGTAGGTTCAGGTACTGTACAGTACATATGGGGGTATGCATAGGGGGGGGGGGGGGGGGTTATGCATTGGGCATTTTTTATGTTTTGCCAATATGGGGGTATGCATTTTGGGGGGTTATCTACCGGTAAATACGGTATGTATACCTTACGTGCATTGCATAGAGTAAGTAGTCGACCGTAGCTGGTGAAATTTGGGACGCTACATTACATACAGTAGGTAGGTACAAGCGCATATAAAGGAAAACGGCGTTTGCAAGCAAGCAATTTAAGAGTTGGCGATGGCATTCAAGGTGCGTTGCGTAATATAGATTCACAATTGCGGATTTTTGTCCCTGCTTCATGTACTCCTATTTAGCAGAAGTACATGCGAACTACACAGTACGACTTCAGTCCCATACTAGTTTAGCCAACTCTCTCTAGCCAGACTATAGTACGTATACGTAGAATATGATCAAATTGCCACGCTGCAATTACCTGGGGAAATTACCTGCGTAGAGCGCAGTGTAGCTTGCTTTCATATGCCCAACTTGAAATCAGAGAGATTTGATATGAGTTTGCTAGCGGTTAGGGTACGAATTAGAGCATTTTATTTTACATGCGTGACAACGATGGCACGCTGTGGTACTCACTTACACTCTTCCAGTTGCTATGCATATGTACTGTATGTGCATACTATTCGAGATAATGATAACATCTGTGTATGCAATCAGATGAAGACTCGATTGTCGGAGGAGTTGGTGGGTTCCTTTCTCGCGGCGTTATCCAGGTACAAGGAGGATGACAATATTGAGCACGTCCTAGCCTACATCAGACGCAATCACTTGCCCAGGGAACTTGTCGAAGGTTAGGCCAAAGTACTTACCTACTGTAAAACTCAAAAAATATGGGACGTCCCCTTGATAAAAGTTAGCAGAAATTATTCGCTTTCTGTACTCTTTTCAGGCTTAAGACCCTTTATCCGAAGGTCTGACCACAGCCAACAGTTAGAGACTCTCATTAGAAATTCGGCATGGTAGAAAGGGATGATGCCAAAGGAAATTCGACCTCTTATCATGCAATGAAGCACCAATAACCAGTGACAGTCGAATCGATCTCAAGGTTATAATCAACCAATCAGTTTGAAGGTGATAAATGCATGCAAGATTGCGTATGTTTGAACACGATCGCTGTTTTGATCTCATGTGAAATGTTTCTTCGCTTCCAGAAAATGCCTTCTTCCGCTCAAATAAAGCATCCCATCTGAAGCAGGAAGCGTACAATATGCTTGCTGACGGTACAGTAAGCCGTAGTAATCAAGGTCCCTTGCGTACGACGTACACGCCGTTTAACACGTACCGCATCTGTCTCTCATTGTTGTCAGCAAATTCCAGACATGTTGACACTGTTGTCAGTAACAGTTCTGCAATTTGTTGATAACAATGAGAGGAAGATGCGGTATGTGTTAATATGTAACTCTACGCCACTTTGCTTGCGGAAGTTGTCACAGCTCTCATCGCAGTACATAAATAAACTGTGCTGTGATGTGGGAATTGGACGAGAGCTGCGACGACTTTTCGGCTGCAAGTACAAATGTGGCGAAGGGTTAATTTTAATACTACCTACCTGCATAAGTTCTCGGCATGACCTCCGACACTTTGCTGTTGTCCCTGGTTGCAAATGTGAAGTGAAATGTGTTGGTGGTGTAGCGAGTGCGTTTGCTGACATCGGCCACTTCAGCATGTACTCGTACTTGCATGCAGTTCTCTTCCGTATAGCATACCTGTAAAAAGCCATACTGATGGCGCGTTCACCAGACGTCCTACGTCCGTCCGTCCGTTCGTCAACACATATGTGTTGACGAACGAACGGATGTCAGAACTCTATGAGTTGACGACGGACGTACGGACGTCTGGTGAACGCGCCATTAGTGTCGTCTACTAGGTACATTATTTACTAGGTGCATTGTTACTATTTTACGTACGTACATCTGAAGACAAGTAGAGCAGAGAGCCAATTTCCACTGACTTTTGAAACATGATATCGTCCACTGCCAGTATCATTGGCCTGCTATTGCTGAAATGCAGTTCCAAAGGGTTACAGTTTTTTTCAGTATTGTTACGTACTGCGTACGTATGGCAATAGCGTCCGAGGCCAGTAATGTACGTAAACCAGTTCTAGGTATGTAAGGCGAGTTTAGCCAAATGTCCCCGGACCGGTCCCTGGTGGGGTTGCCTAAGTCCGCAGCTGTGTCCGAGGGTAACGGGTTCGATTCCCGTTCGGTCCTATTTCTCTCCCCCCTTTTCGGGGCCCGGCTATCGCCATACGGAACGCGGCACGTCACATGGAGGACCGACGAAAAGGAACCCGAAGCCGTCAGGAGGTGTTGGGCAGACACCTTGATCAAAATGCCTCGGACCAGGAGTGTCCAGTAGTGGACGGCGAGGGCGCCTGCTTGGCGGGCGGGATGTTACGTACTGCGTACGTATGGCAATAGCGTCCGAGGCCAGTAATGTACGTAAACCAGTTCTAGGTATGTAAGGCGAGTTTAGCCAAATGTCCCCGGACCGGTCCCTGGTGGGGTTGCCTAAGTCCGCAGCTGTGTCCGAGGGTAACGGGTTCGATTCCCGTTCGGTCCTATTTCTCTCCCCCCTTTTCGGGGCCCGGCTATCGCCATACGGAACGCGGCACGTCACAGTATTTCACTTGACTACAATGTGAACGAACGTACATAATTAGATAAGGTACTGTAAACGGGGATTGGGACAAAATGCATGTCCTACCTAACGCTAACCTGAATACCGCAGCATTTGCCCAAGCCAACTCGGAAGCTTTGCGCATAAGAAATCCGCCGAAAATTTTATTGTAGAGATTTCTCTGCTCTGGAAAGCAAACGATGAGATTCTTGAGTCGACAATCCTCCATCCAGACCGAATTGGTCGGCAACACACGATGACGAAAGGTGTGAGACCTGTGGGCGAAAGTGGAAGACAATCCATCACCTGTTCTACTCCACTGGCTACGCTACACACGTGGGAGTAGTTTTAAAGTCGCGGTGAGTTGACCGTGTTTACGTACTTGTGTGTTGAAGCATACGGGCAGCGGTGAATTTACCGTGAGGTGAGTGAGTAGTATGCAATTAAAATACATACGTGAGAAAGAATGCTAGATACTCAAAACAAAAGTCGTGCAGTAGTGTCGTCAAACTCACCGAAATAATTTACCACGTGTGTAGCGCACTACTGTCATCTTTGGGAAAGTGAAATAATGAAAAAATTGGACAACTTTTAAAATTAAAAAATATTAAAGGGGAACTTTTGGCGAAAACTTCGGGGTAAGCCTGCATGCATCATTAGATAGAGCTTGAAAAATGCTTCAAAACGCACCAACTCCCATCCCTCTACGTTGCGTCGTTCTTGAGTTAGGGGCAAAACACTGATCTGTGAACGGGAAATCGCACGCCAGAGCATGTAGCTCGCTAACCATTATACAGATCGGAGTAATTTTTTTCCAGCATGTGTTCCGTGTGGCGTTCTACCTTTTTGTTGTATAAAGTTTTGCTGTATCTTCACTGCCTGTGGAATGGGAAGCCAAAAACCGTGTGTAATTGCGCTGTTAAACTCATAGGTAGAACACCACACGGAGCACATGCTGGAAAAAAAATTACTCCGATCTGTATAATGGTTAGCGAGCTACATGCTCTCGCGTGCATTATCCCGTTCACAGATCAATTTTTGCCTGTAACTCAAGAACGACGCAACGTAGAGGGATGGGACTTGGTGCGTTTTGCAGCATTTTTTATGCTCTATCTAATGATGTGTGTAGCCTTACCCCGAATTTTCCGCGCAAAGTTCCCCTAAACATTTATTACCCCCTCGTCAACGGTCTTGAGGAAAAACTCGTGCTGTATGCCGGTTTCCTCGAGGGTTGGCTGCACTTTGAGCAGGGATGTGCGCTTCCTCCTTCCGACCTCGACAGTTCTGCTTGCCTTCTTCGAATAGTCGAATTTCCTGCTCAGTTTTCGGTCGAAGCGGATGCACCGGAACTGACCTTTAACACGTACTTTACACGCAATATACTTTACATTTGTTCATAAAGATGTGTGATGGATAGTAAAGTAGATACGTACCCGTATGTCATACATACATACCGTGTACATAACGTAATGTAATGCGAATAGCGGGATGAGGACATTGTAATTATGGAATTTCCTGCCACCAAATGGCCTAAATAACCGGCGCAGAGCAGGAACAAAGTCTTTAGCTATCACTCCCTCGCAACCAGTCGACCTCTCTCGTCGCTCTCTCCCGCTTAATTTCCCCATCGCCCATCGCCACATTGACAGACGTCTCAGCGGCGATCGACCCAGACGACTCAAGGACTCCTAGCGACTCCGCCTGCTCAGTCGAAAGAGGGAGGATGGCAGCGGAACACAGACCAAGACGAGTTCCATCCAGCTAAGCCAGGAGAGTCGGGAGTGCAGTGGCAAAGCCTCAAGGAGACCTGCTGACCACAAGGGGTATCAAGCTTGAGGAGACAGTGGCGTGTGGCTCCGAAGGAGAAGCGGATCCCACAGGAAAGATGGGACAAGCCCTGACAGCGACAGAGGACCTTGACCGCAAGCCTGCACCATTGGGGATTACAACAGAGCCGCTCAAGCCACAGCAGCAGGCGTCGACCGCAAAGGAGCAACAGCTACGGTTGTTGACCAAGCGAGAGTCAAACACCAAAGGCGCTCCGCGGTGAGCAAGCACCAGCCTACTAGGATGTGATGATTCCATCTGCTGCAGGCAAGTCAGACAAATGCAGTGAAGGCAGACGGGGAAGCAAGCGGACAGTCCAGATCCAACTGGGACTTCCAAAACCGACCTTGTACATCACGGCAGAGACCTCACAACTTCTCTCCCCAAGGGCCCCATTGAATATGGGATCGTGATATGTGATACAATATGCCGTTACATCCCTACTGTATGTACCTAATTCGGCGATTAGGACGTTGAAATTGATGTAATTTCCTGCCACAAGCCGGTGTAAAGAAATAACCGGCGTAAAGCAGGAAAAGGTTTGCCATCGTTCCCTCGGATCCCAGTCGACCCTCTTGCCGCTCTCTCCCAACCCATCGGACCCTGACATACATTCCTGCTGACACGACTTTGATCGCTTAAGGCACATGTAGGTAAAGTGGACAGCTTTAGCATGATACACGGTGCTGTACATACATTACAGAACCTTTGTTCATTCCTGCTGTTCAAAAACTTTTCGAGTTTACCTCTTAAGCTGATCGGATCTCTGGCAACGAGTACAAATTTGGCCTCGATAACGGGGTCGCCATCGCCGCTCGCGACTCCTCCTGGGAAACGTGGAATAGTTGCCTCCATACTGGATGTACCCACGTAGCTGATTTGACCCTCGAACTGGATATCTGCATCCATGCATTTTACCCGCCTTCACATCTGCACAAATAATGTGATGCAGAACAGATGCAATCCTCGAGACCATTCGCTTGAAGCATAGGATCTAACCGATGCGATCTACGACGCAGTGACGATGACCATTGGATGATGGACGGGCTTTCCAGCGTTGGCCAAGCCCGATTGTGTCCGTACGACAGCCACACTAAAAACACGCTGTAGGTATATGTATTGTGCAGTGTCATAGTGTACTGTACATACACACGCCCACAAGTAGTGGATATCAAAGGCTAGCATCAAAAATATATAATCCCGGTATAGAGAAGAATGGCCCTATGTGAAAAGAAACGAAGCAATCCCTAGGCCATTCTTCTCTATACATACAGGGATAATATATTTTTGCTAGCATGATTGACCACATGACAGACACCAAACTGCGGGTACCAACCTGAGAAAGTGTCTAAATCTTCCAATATCCTTCCAAATCGGATGTATCCCATTGGATTCAGATATCTCAGCCGCATTCGTACCTAGCTGTACCATGACCTTGTCGTGACTATCCGTACTGGATCTCGGTTCCAGTGAGCTGCGTTCAACTGGTGTCACATCACTCCCGGCTTTCTGCATGTGAGCTGTATGCTTCGCCGAATTCGTCTCGTACTTGAAGTGAAACAAAGGCGTTCAGAGTTTAGACACCTTTAGACATCAACGCCTATGTATAATACTAAGTCTTAGCGCAACTGGTGAATAGCATTTATTCGCCTCACAATCTTGCATACTGCCAATCACATCACTGGGGACGAGCCAGCCATTAGACATCGCGTGCCGCAATTTTTACAACTTTGCACAAGAGCTCAGGGCTGTTACGGCTAGGATACTGTAAAAGATACTTAAAATCATGAGAAGAAACGCCGGAACAGCCCTGAGCTCTTGTGCAAAGTTGTGGAGAAATTGCGGCACGCGATGTCTAATGGCTGGCTCATCCAGTGATGTGATTGGCAGTATGCAAGATTGCTGAGGCGAATAAATGCTATTCACCAGTTGCGCTAAGACTTAGTATTATACATAGGCGTTGATGTCTTAAGGTGTCTAAACTAAACGCCTTTGTTTCACTTTAAAGACGAGAGCGATTGGCGAAGCATACAGCTCACATGCAGAAAGCCGGGAGTGATGTGACACCAGTTGAACGCAGCTCACTGGAACCGAGATCGAGTACGGATAGTCACGACAAGGTCATCGTACTTGGGTCAAAACCAAGAGATGCGGCTGAGATATATGAATCCGATGGGATACATGCGATTTGGAAGGATATTGGAAGATTTAGACACTTTCTCAGGTTGGTACCCGCAGTTTGGTGTCTGTCATGTGGTCAATCATGCTAGCAAAAATATATTATCCCTGTATGTATAGAGAAGAATGGCCTAGGGATTGCTTCGTTTCTTTTCACTACATAGGCCATTCTTCTCTATACCGGGATTATATATTTTTGATGCTAGCCTTGATATCCACTACTTGTGGGCGTGTGTATGTACAGTACACCTATGACACTGCACAATACATATACCTACCAGCGTGTTTTCAGTGTGGCTGTCGTACAGACACAATCAGGGCTTGGCCAACGCTGGAAAGCCACCCGTCCATCATCCAATGGTCATCGTCACTGCGTCAGTAGATCGCATCGGTTAGATCCTATGCTTAGAATTTTGGCTACAAATACGTACCTAAAGAGGATTGCATCTGTTCTGCATACGTATTCTTGTGCAGATGTGAAGGCGGGTAAAATGCGTGCGGATGCAGATATCCAGTTCGAGGGTCAAATCAGCTACGTGGGTACATCCAGTATGGAGGCAACGATCCACGTTTCCCAGGAGGAGTCACAGGGAAGCTGGCGACCGGGTAGGGCGGCCAAATTTGTACTCGTTGCCAGAGATCCGATCAAGTTGAGGTAAACTCGAAAAGTTTTTGAACAGCAGGATGAACAAAGGTTCTGTAATGTATGTACAGCACCGTGTATCATGCTAAACTGCGCACTTATGTACATGTGCTGTACACGATTGAAGTCGTGTCAGCAGGAATGTATGTCAGGGTGATGGGTTGGGAGAGAGCGGCAAGAGGGTCGACTGGATCCGAGGGAACGATGGCAAAAGAGTGTTTTCCTGCTTTACGCCGGTTATTTCTTTACACCGGCTTGTGGCAGGAAATTACATCAATTACAACGTCCTAATCGCCGAATTAGGTACATACAGTAGGTATGTACGGCATATTGTATCACATATCACCATCCCATCTTCAATGGGGCCCTTGGGGAGAGAAGTTGCTAGGTCTCTGCCGTGATGTACAAGGTCGGGTTTGGAAGTCCCAGTTGGATCTGGACTGTCCGCTTGCTTCCCCGTCTGCCTTCACTGCATTTGACTTGACTTGCCTGCAGCAGATGGAATCATCACATCCTAGTAGGCTGGTGCTTGCTCACCGCGGAGCGCCTTTGGTGCTTGACTCTCGCTTGGTCAACAACCGTAGCTGTTGCTCCTTTGCGGTCCACGCCTGCTGCTGTGGCTTGAGCGGCTCTGTTGTAATCCCAATGGTGCAGGCTTGGGTCAAGGTCCTCTGTCGCTGTCAGGGCTTGTCCCATCTTTCCTGTGGGATCCGCTTCTCCTTCGGAGCCACACGCCACTGTCTCCTCAAGCTTGATATCCCTTGTGGTCAGCAGGTCTCCTTGAGGCTTTGCCACTGCACTCCCGACTCTCCTGGCTTAGCTGGATGGAACTCGTCTTGGTCTGTGTTCCGCTGCCATCCTCCCTCTTTCGACTGAGCAGGCGGAGTCGCTAGGAGTCCTTGGAGTCGTCTGGGTCGATCGCCGCTGAGACGTCTGTCAATGTGGCGATGGGCGATGAAGTTGGGCGAGAGCGACGAGAGGGTCGACTGGTTGCGAGGGAGTGATAGCTAAAGACTGATTATTCCTGCTCTGCGCCGGTTATTTATGCCGGTTTGTGGCAGGAAATTACATAATTACAATGTCCTCATCCGCTATTCGCATTACATTACGTTATGTACACGGTATGTATGTATGACATACGGTACGTATCTACTTTACTATCCATCACACATCTTTATGAACAAATGTAAAGTACGTGTACGTGTAAAGTACGTGTTAAAGGTCAGTTCCGGTGCATCCGCTTCGACCGAAAACTGAGCAGGAAATTCGACTATTCGAAGAAGGCAAGCAGAACTGTCGAGGTCGGAAGGAGGAAGCGCGCACATCCCTGCTCAAAGTGCAGCCAACCCTCGAGGAAACCGGCATACAGCACGAGCTCTTCCTCAAGACCGTTGACGAGGGGTAATAAATGTTTAGGGGAACTTTGCGCGGAAAATTCGGGGTAAGGCTACACACATCATTAGATAGAGCATAAAAAATGCTGCAAAACGCACCAAGTCCCATCCCTCTACGTTGCGTCGTTCTTGAGTTACAGGCAAAAATTGATCTGTGAACGGGATAATGCACGCGAGAGCATGTAGCTCGCTAACCATTATACAGATCGGAGTAATTTTTTTTCCAGCATGTGCTCCGTGTGGTGTTCTACCTATGAGTTTAACAGCGCAATTACACACGGTTTTTGGCTTCCCATTCCACAGGCAGTGAAGATACAGCAAAAGTTTATACAACAAAAAGGTAGAACACCACACGGAGCACATGCTGGAAAAAAAATTACTCCGATCTGTATAATGGTTAGCGAGCTACATGCTCTCGCGTGCATTTTCCCGTTCACAGATCAATTTTTGCCTCTAACTCAAGAACGACGCAACGTAGAGGGATGGGAGTTGGTGCGTTTTGAAGCATTTTTCAAGCTCTATCTAATGATGCATGCAGGCTTACCCCGAAGTTTCCGCCAAAAGTTCCCCTTTAATATTTTTTAATTTTAAAAGTTGTCCAATCTTTTCATTATTTCACTTTCCCAAAGATGACAGTAGTGCGCTACACACGTGGTAAATTATTTCGGTGAGTTTGACGACACTACTGCACGACTTTTGTTTTGAGTATCTAGCATTCTTTCTCACGTATGTATTTTAATTGCATACTACTCACTCACCTCACGGTAAATTCACCGCTGCCCGTATGCTTCAACACACAAGTACGTAAACACGGTCAACTCACCGCGACTTTAAAACTACTCCCACGTGTGTAGCGTAGCCAGTGGAGTAGAACAGGTGATGGATTGTCTTCCACTTTCGCCCACAGGTCTCACACCTTTCGTCATCGTGTGTTGCCGACCAATTCGGTCTGGATGGAGGATTGTCGACTCAAGAATCTCATCGTTTGCTTTCCAGAGCAGAGAAATCTCTACAATAAAATTTTCGGCGGATTTCTTATGCGCAAAGCTTCCGAGTTGGCTTGGGCAAATGCTGCGGTATTCAGGTTAGCGTTAGGTAGGACATGCATTTTGTCCCAATCCCCGTTTACAGTACCTTATCTAATTATGTACGTTCGTTCACATTGTAGTCAAGTGAAATACTGTGATGTGCCGCGTTCCGTATGGCGATAGCCGGGCCCCGAAAAGGGGGAGAGAAATAGGACCGAACGGGAATCGAACCCGCTACCCTCGGTCACAGCTGTGGACTTAGGCAACCCCACCAGGGACCGGTCCGGGGACATTTGGCTAAACTCGCCTTACATACCTAGAACTGGTTTACGTACATTACTGGCCTCGGACGCTATTGCCATACGTACGCAGTACGTAACATCCCGCCCGCCAAGCAGGCGCCCTCGCCGTCCACTACTGGACACTCCTGGTCCGAGGCATTTTGATCAAGGTGTCTGCCCAACACCTCCTGACGGCTTCGGGTTCCTTTTCGTCGGTCCTCCATGTGACGTGCCGCGTTCCGTATGGCGATAGCCGGGCCCCGAAAAGGGGGGAGAGAAATAGGACCGAACGGGAATCGAACCCGTTACCCTCGGACACAGCTGCGGACTTAGGCAACCCCACCAGGGACCGGTCCGGGGACATTTGGCTAAACTCGCCTTACATACCTAGAACTGGTTTACGTACATTACTGGCCTCGGACGCTATTGCCATACGTACGCAGTACGTAACAATACTGAAAAAAACTGTAACCCTTTGGAACTGGATTTCAGCAATAGCAGGCGAATAATACTGGCAGTGAACTATATCATGTTTCAAAAGTCAGTGGAAATTGGCTCTCGGCTGCACTTGCTTTTTAGTATGAGGACGAAAATAGTAACAATGCACCTAGAAAAATACGTAACCTAGTAGACCACATGACTGGCGCGTTCACCAGACGTCCGTACGTCCGTCGTCAACTCATAGAGTTCTGACATCTGTTCGTCTCGTCAACACATATGTGTTCACGAACGGACGGACGGACGTAGGACGTTTGTTGAACGTGCCATCAGTATGGCTTTTTACAGGTATGCTATACGGAAGAGAACTGCATGCAAGTACGAGTACATGCTGAAGTGGCCAATGTCAGCAAACGCACTCTGCTACACGACGAACACATTTCACTTCAACATTTGCAACCAGGGAAGAAGCAGCAAGGTGTTCGTAGGTCATGCCGATAACTTATGCAGGTAGGTAGTATTAAAATTAACCCTTCGCCACATTCCGCAACTCTGCAGCCGAATAGTCGTCGCAGCTCTCGTCCAATTCCCTTACATCACAGCACAGTTTATTTAATGTAATGGCGATTGAGAGCCGGGCCAACAACTTCCGCAAGCAAAGTGGCGTAGAGTTACATATTAACACATATGATCTCCCTCTCATTGTTATCAACAAATTGCAGAACTGTTACTGAAAATAGTCAACATGTCTGTAATTTGCTGACAACAATGAGAGACAAAGGCGGCACATGCCTAAATGGGCGTGTACGCTCGAATGCAAGGGACCTTTATTACTACGGCTTACTGTCGTCAGCAAGCATATTTGGATGCTCCGCTTCAGATGGGATGCTTTATTTGAGCGGAAGAAGGCATTTCGGAAGCGAAGAAACATTTCACATACGATCAAAACAGCGATCGTGTTCAAACATATGTAATTCCTCTTGCATGCATTTATCACCTTCAAACTGATTGGTTGATTAGAACCTCTACATCGATTCCTACCTGTCATCGGTCATCGGTGCTCCATTGCATGATAAGAGGTCGAATTTCCTTTGGCATCATCCCTTTCTACCATGCCGAATTTCTAATGAGAGTCTCTGAACTGTTGGCTGTGGTCAGACCTTCGGATAAAGGGTCTTAAGCCTGAAAAGAGTACAGAAAGCGAATAATTTCTGCTAACTTTTATCAAGGGGACGTCCCATATTTTTTGAGTTTTACAGTAGGTAAGTACTTTGGCCTAACCTTCGACAAGTTCCCTGGGCAAGTGATTGCGTCTATGTAGGCTAGGAATGTGCTCAATATTGTCATCCTCCTTGTACCTGGATAACGCCGCGAGAAAGGAACCCACCAACTCCCTCCTACAATCGAGTCTTCATCTGATTGCATACACAGATGTTATCATTATCTCCAATAGTATTCACATACAGTACATATGCATAGCAACTGGAAGAGTGTAAGTGAGTACCACAGCGTGCCATCGTTGTCACGCATGTAAAATAAAATGCTCTAATTCGTACCCTAACCGCTAGCAAACTCATATCAAATCTCTCTGATTTCAAGTTGGGCATATGAAAGCAAGCTACACTGCGCTCTACGCAGGTAATTTCCCCAGGTAATTGCAGCGTGGCAATTTGATCATATTCTACGTATACGTACTATAGTCTGGCTAGAGAAAGAGTGGGCTAAACTAGTATGGGACTGAAGTCGTACTGTGTAGTTCGCATGTACTTCTGCTAAATAGGAGTACATGAAGCAGGGACAAAAATCCGCAATTGTGAATCTATATTACGCAACGCACCTTGAATGCCATCGCCAACTCTTAAATTGCTTGCTTGCAAACGCCGTTTTCCTTTATATGCGCTTGTACCTACCTACTGTATGTAATGTAGCGTCCCAAATTTCACCAGCTACGGTCGACTACTTACTCTTATGCAATGCACGTAAGGTATACATACCGTATTTACCGGGTAGATAACCCCCCAAAATGCATAACCCCCATATTGGCAAAACATAAAAAATGCCCTATGCATAACCCCCCCCCCCCCCCCCTATGCATACCCCCATATGTACTGTACAGTACGTGAACCTACCTATGTAAGCTGGTCATATAGTACCCATTGCCACTCCCACACCAAGCTAAGATGCCTATAAGCCTGCTTGGGGGTGTATTGTACTAGAATAACCGTGTTTTGACCTCAATTATGCCCTAAAACACGTGCTTTTGACCTAAAAAATACGCCCTCTCCGCACCTCTCAAACATAAAAAAATGCCCCATGCATAACCCCCACGCATAAACCCCCCCGATTCATACCCCCATATGGGACCTCTCAATTTTTGCATACCCCCATGGGGCTATGCACCGGTAAATACGGTATGACTTCTAACCCCTACCACGTACTGTACATCTGTGCCCTTTCTATTACCAGGCGCACGTAGTCTCCAGTTTTCTGCAGCACTGCTGCCGCCGGCTTCTGTTCGTTATTATTTGCAGATTTCTTTTCGTCAGCAGCTTGCGCCGATATTCTCCGACCGAGTTCTTCTCCTGGATTGCTGATTCAGTCTGCTTCTCTGGCGGCAGCGGTTGACTTTGATTACTGGCCTCATTCGCCTGCAAACAATAACAAACCTGCAGAAAATTGTTTATTTATTGGCCTTCAGATCATTCATACGTACGTACGCATCTAAACTTTCTCCACCAAGTATACTGTAAAGTGTGGTGTATAACTCGATAT
>JASAMW010007183.1:0-47500 GCA_030247985.1 Epsilonema sp. ZAB3_2
TCACTCCTATTTACACATGACTAAGTAAGGTGGGACGCGGCGGAGCTTCGTTCGTGAGCCTCTCGAGGTTCCGCTATCGCGTCTACCTTGATGTTTTGCCAATGGGGGGTTATACACTGGGGGATATACTCAGGGGGATATGCACCCAAAAATACGGTATGTCGTAGCTGGTTCTCAAATTGAGCAAGATTTCTGACAGATCTACTTATAAATAGAGGAGCTGTTCGTCCGTTCGTCCGTTCGTTCGTTCGTCCGTTCGTTCGTCCATGAAGAAAACGTTCACGAATGACGTGAAGGGTGTAGGAAGGAAAGGTAGAAAACGTTCACAAATGACATGAAGGGTATGACGAAATAAAGTGTGACGTCATCGTGACATAATGGGTCTGTCCAGTATGAAAGTAAGTATGGGTATGAAGAAAACGTTCACGAATGATATGAAGGGTGTAGGAAGGAAAGGTAGAAAACGTTCACGAATGACATGAAGGGTATGATGAAATAAAGTGTGACATCATCGTGACATAACGGATCTGTCCGGTATGAAAGTAAGTATGGGTATATGATGTAAAGGGTATGATGAAATAGGATGTGACGTCATCCAGTCAAGGAGATGTAAAGGGTATGATGAAATAGGATGTGACGTCATCTGCAGTTGCGCTAACAGATGTAGCCCGTTAGCGTTCGGAAAAAATTAGTGATCTAATTTGTTAGATGACTAATTCGAATTGGTCATCTAATTCCCAAATTAGTCTACACGATTTGGTCATTTGTTAACAGATGACTAATTTTTTGAAATAGATTACTAATTTTTTTGCCGCCTGAATTGGTAAGCTAATTTAGATGACTAAAAAAAATTAGTCATCTAATCAATAGATGACTAAAACAAAATTGGTCATCTACTTTAGATGACCAATTTTATTTTAGTCATCTATTAAAATGATGACTAATTTTTTTTAGTCATCTATTGATTAGATGACTAAAAAAGCTTAACTACTGAGTGGTTTGATTACTAAAAAATATTAGTCTACAAAGCTAGGAATCCAACTGGTAAACTAAATTTAGTGAGCAAATTTCACGTTTCAATCTAAGTATGACAAGATGAACAGTAAGTCACTATGTCAGCAAGAGCAAACCAAACGCAGCAGAGTCTATTGGCAACATAACACAATTCTTATTCTCCAAACTGAGCTCTAAAATAGTGTGTGCAAAAGGGAAATTTGGGAAAATTTTCGAAATTTTGGCCTCAAAACAGCCTACAAACAAGCACAAAAAATTTCCCATACTAATAGGTCAACACCAAAATAGAGGCTGTATGCATGCACATGAAAGGAGGGCTAATGTCATTGCGCATGATTAGAAATGATGTCACCAGGAGTGGCACTGATTGGCCAGCGAGGGTGGTTTTTGGCAATTTGCCAAAACTGGCAATCTCTTTTATCAGCGCACCCAGCTGAAGCCAAACGTCAGCTAAAACTAAAAGCATGAGAAGATATGCTGAATCATGAAAAATTGCGCAGATATTGTAAAGAATGATTTGGCAAAATAAAATTTTCCATACTAACAGGTCAACACCAAAATAGAGGCTGTATGCACATGCAAGGAGGGCTAATGTCATTGCGCATGATTAGAAATGACGTCACCAGGAGTGGCACTGATTGGCCAGCGAGGGTGGTTTTTGGCAATTTGCCAAAACTGGCAATCTCTTTTATCAGCGCACCCAGCTGAAGCCAAACGTCAGCTAAAAGCATGAGAAGATATGCTGAATCATGAAAAATTGCACAGATATTGTAAAGAATGATTTGGCAAAATTTTTGGAGGAAATAGTGTGTGCAAAAAGGGAAATTTGGTAAAATTTTCGAAATTTGGGCCTCAAAATAGCCTACAAACAAAAAATTTCCCATACTAACAGGTCAACACCAAAATAGAGGCTGTATGCACATGCAAGGAGGGCTAATGTCATTGCGCATGATTAGAAATGATGTCACCAGGAGCGGCACTGATTGGTCAGTGAGGGTGGTTTTTGGCAATTTGCCAAAACCGGTAGCTAACTAATTTGTGACTACTAATAAGTGAGATTGGCTCTGATGACTAATTTCTTTTGGTCTACAGAAATTAGTTAGCAAAATCCGAGCGAATTCGGGGTTACTAACTTCCGAAACAGATGACTAAAAAAATTTTTGTCTAGCAGAATAGATGACCAAAAAAATTGGTCATCTCTTTTGAAAAAAATTAGTTAGCTTACTTTGGTGACTTAAATTAGATCACTAATTTTCACTTTCTTGGTCCTAAAAAAATTAGTCATCTACAAACAGATGACTAATTCTGAATTAGTCATCTAATCACGATTTAGTCTCCACGATTTGGTCATCTAAAACAAATAACTAATATTAGAGGTCGTGGACATATATGTCCAGAGTCACACTAAAGGGGTAGGCGAGTTCACGAATGACATATAGTATGAAGAAAATGTTCACGAATGATGTAAAGGGTATGATGAAATAGGATGTGATGTCATCCGCTCAAGGAGAGTTCACGAATGACATAAAGAGTAGAATGACATAAAGGGTATGAAGAAATGTAATGTGACATATCCAAGAGTATGAAGTAAAGGTTCACGAATGACATAGAGGGTATGATGAAATAGTGTAAATGTCATCCACTCCCACAGCGGCCCATGTTCATGAATGACATAAAGGTAGATATGAGGTGTGATGTCATCATTTTGGAATAATTTTATATCGGTGTATTGAGGGGAAGGGTATGAAGAAATGTGGTGTGATGTCATCATTTTGTAATTTTATAAAGGTGGATAGAAGGGTAAGGTATGAAGAAATGTGGGCGAAGAGGGATATGAAGAATGTGGTGTGACATCATCATTTTGGAAATAATTTTATATCGGTGGATGGATAGAAGGGTAGGGTATGAAGAAATGTGGTGTGACATCATCATTTCAGAACAATTTATATCGGTGGATGGAAGGGTAAGGTATCAGCATGCCCTTAAAAATTCCGTGACAATAAATTCTTCATACAAATAACGTACTGTACAGTACTTTTTCCAACTTCTGGAGACTGCACGGTACCTGCGAGGGAGAAGCCAGCAAGGCCAGCGAAGCTGGCCGCAGGTGGCTGGTTTCTCAAATTGAGCAAATTGATCAAATTCTACAACCAGCTAGCAAGATTTGAAATCTTGTCCATTTGAGAACCAGCTACGACATGTAGGGTGTTTCATAATAAACTCTCCGGATGTATGTGCCATCATTCATGAACGGATCATTCGATTTCAGTGCGCTCTTTTACATTTGGCAGCTAAGGCTTCTACAGTTGTGCAGGCAAAATTTCAGCCCTGTAGTCCTTCTACCAAAGAAGTTATCAAAGCTCAAACTTTCGGAACCGAAAATTTACGTTTTTTTCACTATGGGGGATAAACCCGGACTAAAGCAGAAGTTTGCACTCCACGGATGATTTTTTTCAATTTTCTTCACAATGATTTGGTTTTGCCGCGTCCACATGGGATATTGAACAGGATTTGAAAACGTATTAGCTTTTGGATGGTAGAATATGCTCTTATTGTGGTACAATATTAGGCAAATCCCCGATTTCTGAGTCAGCCTGTCTGAGCTGTTTTGAGCCGCTTCCAGTTGGAATAGAAAGTTGAAATTTTGCACGCATAAACATTGAAGCCTGGCTATTTATTGCAAAAGACCGCATTTGAAAAGGACACCCCGTTGTGGAGATAGACACAAACATCCGGAGAGTATATTTTGAAACACCCTGTATACTTGCTGCATGCACGCACACGCGCAAATCTGAATAGGCCAGGCTTCTGTGTTAGACCTGATTTAGTATTCTTACAATACGCTTACGTACCCGCCACCCGGTGTTAGTATTGCGCCGTTAACATAGATGACTCTGAAGCTGACATTGTAAACATCGCCAATTGCTAGTCGGTCGCCAATGAAATCGCATCCGGCTGTTGGTTTCAAGAACGTGTTGTAAATAAAATCGTTGAGTCCGGTTACTGCTGGATCTCCAAATACCGAAGCATTTCCCATATCTCCAGCTGTATAACACACCTGTACACAGAGCCTGGTACTGTACGTACCTCATTTTGTTAAGTGTGCCCACTGGGTGAACTCATCGCGATCACCATCAATGTACGTAGTAATGCTTGTTGTGCTTACAGCATCCGTTGCAGCTTCAAAGAAAACGCAGGCAGCTTGCAGATTAGCCTGAGTGACGGGAACTGTGAAATTCGGTGAGATCTTCCAGCCCACGGGACACGTGACGTTTATGTTCTCTGCGATGATGCTGCTTGTAACGGCGGTTCCTGCACACGGATTGCCAGTGGTTGTTGTGGCGCCTGCCGCCGCTGTTGTCGTCGTTGTTACTGCTGCAGTTGTTGTCGTCGTTGTTGTTGTTGCCACTGGACCTGAACATATACACGCTCTGAGGTACATAGAGTCAATAATATATTGTATAATTCTTGCTTTAGGGGAAGAATGGACGACTTAGTGGAAACGAAACAGAGCATCCGCCTGGCAGAGATTCACCCAAATTATTTCGGTTTTTGAAACATCCAATTATTTGGGTTTTACGAAGCCGTATGTTGGGTTTTATGAAACCAAAATGGGGGAACCCAATTATTTGGGTTCGTAAACATCGATTACGCGAATGAGCGGGGCAGTCCAATCCACTCCAACTACTTGATATTCTCTGATTTCAATGATACCAAAAATTTTGATGATACCTAGCTTATTCAAAAGCGAGTCAAAAGTTATTTAAAAAAAGATGCGACAATTCCGACACTTCTGCGCTTAACTGTGAGCGAAATACGGCCGCTCAAAGATTTTGTGACACTTTTTACCAATGAATTTTACCACATCACATTTCTCACATAAACGGCCATATCTCGGCAACCAATAGGGATATGTGCATACGGTTTTTTTATTCAACTTCACCCATTCTTCGCAGAATTACCTGTTTTTCGAACAAAATTTTTAACCCCTACCGTAATCGAGATATTGAGAAAAACTTGGTGTCCACCTTTTGAAAATTGATAGTTCGAGCTGATTGTCAACTTTGGCGAACTTTTACAGCACTGCGTGCAACACTTTGTCTACATTTGGCATGTATAGCTTTTAGAAGATAAAAAAATTAAAGAACCTAACCTGGTGTAAAATTTGGTGTAGATTTCAAAAATTATATTTTTATGCCATCTTAAACCACCAAATCGCACTCTCGCAAAGAAAGGCTGTAATTCAAAATTTTTCTTATCAGAATGAGCTTGGGCAAATACCGTTCGAAAGAGCAAGAATTGAGCAATTTAACGAGCTAGGTGCCGTCTCTGTCTGTACCCTGTTGCTGCGACTAGCAATCATTGGTCAAAGTTGGGCCCTCAAACTGTCAATAGTGGGCTACACACGTGGCGAGTAAACTCACGGTGAATTCACAGTGAGTTTGAACTTCGAATTTTATTTTTCGTGTAGAACATTCTCACTTGCTCCCAAGCGCAAAAATTTTCCTCACGTGTTCACACGTGGTGAGTTCAAACTCACGGTGAATTCACCGGCCTGCCTATGCTTCATCACATACTTATGGGGAATTCCCCGTGAGTTTACTCACCATGTGTGTAGCGCGCTAATGATGTATATGAGATCGACACTACGTTTTCCTAAATATCTCGATTATGGTAGGAAAATTTCGTTCGAAAAGCACATAATTCTATAAAGAATGCGGAGTTGAATTAAAAACCCCATTCAAACATCCCAATTGGTTGCCGAGATATCGCCGTTTATGTAAGAAATGTTTGCGAATTCAGTGGTAAAAATTGTCACAAATTTTTGAGCAGCCGTTGGTATCTCGCTAACGGTTAAGGGGTATACGATGTCTTTCCGACCCAAATTTATTTAAGCAGCTGCTGTGCTCGTCACACAGCACATACAAGTATGCGTTTTGCTCTCGTAGATCCAACCTAGATCTATCCAATCTGAGTACATTGACGTTTCGTCCAGACACCCTCCCCTTAATGTTTCATCAAAATACCCATCCCCACCCCGCTTTACTTTGGAAAGACATCGTATACCCCTTAAGAGCATAAGTGTCGGAATTGTCGAATCTACATAACTTTTGACAAGCTTTCGAATGAGCTACATAGTAGGTATCATCGAAATCGGAGATCAGTCGGTTTCAGCCTCTGCCCCGCTCTTTCGTGGAACTTTTCATTGGGTGCTATGTACGAGCCCAAGTAATTGGGTTTTACGAAACCAAATAATAAATATACTGTAATTGGGTATCTAAATAATTGGATATTTCAATAACTCAAATAATTGGGGCGAATCTCTGCCAGGGATGCTATGTTTCGTTTACAATTACAGTACGTCCTTCATTCTTCCCCTAAGCAAGAATTAAATATTTTTGATAGTGTAAAGTGTATCGCATACATTCTGTACCTACCTACCTGCCTTAAGTACCTTCCTTCATACT
This sequence comes from Epsilonema sp. ZAB3_2, assembly GCA_030247985.1. NCBI lineage: Eukaryota > Metazoa > Nematoda > Chromadorea > Desmodorida > Epsilonematidae > Epsilonema > Epsilonema sp. ZAB3_2. Next base: position 6,483 of record JASAMW010007183.1, read on the forward strand.
GTACTGTACTCTTTATGTACTGTATAATGTACGTTATGTACGTACGTACGAAATGTGTATATAGATAAATAAATAGGTATACCCTGCGTTCATTGCGTTACGTACACACACACATCTCATCTGCTTTGTTGAGTTATGGATAATTTTGACAACAACTGATCTCTTCTGCGTCATGCTGTATTGACGATATGCGGTAACGCGATTTGTAGGCCTAGGTTGGGTCTATTTGGGTCCCCTAGTTGGGTTGGGTCGGTTGGGTTGGGTCTAGGGCCTAGGTTGGGTCCCCTAGTTTGCTCGTGCAGAGCAAAACTGCTTTGTTTGCTCCCCAGAGCAAAACTGCGTGTTTGTATGTATCTGCCCTGTAGCGAGCGCAGCAGCTGCGCAAAGTTGGTTTGGAAATACATCGTATCCACCTTAAACGTATATTCATACAGTACATACAGTAGGTTACGGTAGCCCTTACAAGCGTTAAAGTAATTGGTGCTGTTGACGGTGGATGAGTTGCCACTGGTGACGTCACAGACTTCCATGAAGTATTTGCCGCCCGCGTGCTGAAAGTCAATTCTTCGAATGATGGGTGCTCCAAACAGGGGAAAGTTATTGAAGTTCATCTGGCTGGAACTGTAATTGGACGCCACACACTTACAAACGCGTTGAACTTTGGAGTAGCAACAACGATAGCGCTCTCTGAAACAAAGAGACCATTGTATCTGTTGTGGTGGTGTCATACCTTAAACGAAGTCGTATATACTGTATGTAGTGTATTACTTTTAATGCCCTACTTTAAACGGATCACAGCAAAAAGAAAGCAGAGAAAGAAGGACGCAAATTGCTCTGTCGTTACCCGCCACTCGGTGTTAGTATCGCGCCGTTAACATAGATGACTCTGTGGCTGGCATTGTACACATCGCCAATTGCTAGTCGATCGCCAATGAAATCGCATCCGGCTGTTGGTTTCAAGAACGTGTTGTAAATAAAATCGTTGAGTCCGGTTACCGCTGGATCTCCAAATACCGAAGCATTTCCCATATCACCAGCTGTATAACACACCTGTACACCAGAGCGCTAAGATCTTTTGTGTTTAAAATATGTATAGTATAACCAGAATTCCTGGGACCCATTGATTTTTTTCTCGAGAAATACGCGACGTAGAGCACTGCGGTCAAAACTTCCACGGATAACTTTAGCTCTCCTTTCCAGTAGAAAAAACCGCTTGCGTCTACCTGCTCTCAGTGGCGAGATATCGCCGATTTCCTTATGTACTGAAATCGGCGAAATCGGCGTCGACCATTGGGCAATTCTAAACCTCGCAAACGCCCGAAAAATCAAAAGTGGTAGAAATATGCATACGTGATGAAAACAATAAAAATGGGCATCGGGCGTACAGGGTCATGGGGTGTCGTGGTTTGCGTGGTTTAGCGTCTGCCAAATGGTGACACGATTTCAGTACTGAAGGAATTTGGCGATATCTCGCCACTGAGAGCAGATAGACGCAAGCGGTTTTTTATTGGAAAGACGAGCTAAAGTTATCCATGGAAGTTTTGACCGCAGTGCTCTACGTCGCGTATTTCTCGAGAAAAAAATCAATGGGTCCCAGGAATTCTGGTCATACTATAGAAACACGGTGCGGCTCTGACCTGACTGGTCGTATTTCTCAGTCGTTCACTTTGTTAGGTATTGTACCGTGCGTTCGTTTGTAAACCTCTGATGCTCTGAATTAGCGGATTGGCGAAATCAGGCTGTCTATGCGCGCTGCAGAAAAGAACATACGGGCGCGTACATAACTATGTAACTACCTAACGTATAAATGCGCGCGCGTAGACAGATATGCGAGCGAAAAAGCAATAGGAGTCCGCTTCTATCGCATCTCTGTCTATTCGCGCGCGCCGACGATCATGTTGATTTGGTAAGTCCGCTAGTCCACCTTGGTTCCATCTTGATGTTCAGGCACAAATCGGGTAACCGTTCCATTAAAAACTGATCCCGCAACGAATGCGTGAAAACTGCGCAGACGACGACGACGCAACGCTACGCGACGGTTGCCAGATGTGAGCAGAACAGAAGAAAAAAGAAAAGAAGAAAGAAAACGAAAAAAAACGGAAAATATGGATTCCGTCCACTGAACGCGAGAAACTCTACCGACGGCGGATAAACTTTTATTCAATTTCCGTGAAATAATCACAATCCTTCGTTTTCTTTTCTTTCCGCCTTCGCCATTTCCGATGGCACTTCCTATCTATTGCCTATGTAAGTGCGTATTGCCTTGGAAATAACACTCTAGCCACCTCCCTTATTACGGAATGGTCGGCTACCCTCTCCTCCACACCATGTACCACATACATACGTATGTACACACGTGAACAGGTGTACACACATACCAATAGGAGGTACATATCATCACACCTTACCACATATACAGGGGTAGTTACACGTTCAGTATATAACGACATGTTTGATACGAGTCGACCAACCTACTGTACGATTCAGCAGTGTTTATCACACACTAAAAATATCTCAGGATCTAGCCAACGTAGCGCAAAGCGGTTAAAAATCTCTCGATAAGTTTCAGCGGCATTGAAAATAAAAAAAACCGCATGCGTCTACATGTCGCATGTCTCTGTGTCGAGAAATCGCCGATTTCCTTAAGTACTAAAAATGTACATTTTTTGTCGATTATTCAACATAGATGAACAAGCCGCAAAAATTTGCGCTACGTTGGCTAGATCCTGAGATATTTTTAGTGTGTGATAAACCCTGCTGAATCGTACAGTACATTATTCCGTATTTACCGGTGATGGGGATCACGTCAAGCTGGGGCGGCTGTGCTGGCGGCAGTTCGTTCGTAATTTTTTGGCAAGCCGTAGGGTATTGCCTAAACCAGTAGTCCGGCGTTTTCGACAAGGTGTCTTGCATATTTTGAGTAACTGTTGTAAAGTTTTATTGCGAATATTAGTAATTGCCAAAAAAGTTGTTCTGTCCGTTTGGCAAAAACTAAATCTCGCAAAACAATAAATTACCCAAGCCAGAGCTTTTGCATGTACTCCTCTATTCCACGTGAACTACTTTTAATACACGTTTAACTGCCGCGAACGGGACCGCCTCAGCTTGGCGTGGATAATTGAGAGGTCCCATATGGGGCTATGCATGCATATAGGGGCTATGCTATGCATTGGGGGGGGGGTATGCACCGGTAGATACGGTACATATACAAAGTGTCCCATAATAAACTCCGGCCGTTTCCGCGCTTATAACTCTCGGGTTAAAGGGGAACTTTGCGCGGAAAATTCGGGGTAAGGCCACACACATCATTAGATAGAGCATAAAAGATGCTGCAAAACGCACCAAGTCCCATCCCTCTACGTTGCGTCGTTCTTGAGTTACAGACAAAAATTGATCTGTGAATGGGAAAATGCACGCGAGAGCATGTAGCTCGCTAACCATTACACCAATCGGCATAATTTTGCTACCACCATATGCTCCGTGTTGAGTTCTACATTTTTGTTGTATAAAGTTTTGCTGTATCTTCACTGCCTGTGGCATGGGAAGCCAAAAACCGTGTGTAATTGCGCTGTTAAGGTCTCACACTATAGATCTCTGAGCCGTGGACTCCTGTACTACTACTGAAGTATCTGGTGATATCTAATTCCAGCTGTTTTCACTTCCTGACACCATACGATCATCCGTCTGCTTGTTTTCCGTTCGCTGTTTCCGCTCCAGTCGCGCTCTCTGCGCTCGTCTTCGTAATATGCAGGGAGAACTGTCTATGTATGGACTTCTTGATAAATTCGGTCCAGGCTCTCCTGAGCCAACGAAAGCGAGTTGAGAGGAGATCAAGATATCGATCGAAAGCTTGTTGCACGATCTCTTTGACGCGCCATAGAGCGCCTCTCGAAACGGCCTCTCCGTGGCGCTATTCTTGATTGAAACGATAACTGTTTCAAACACGTTTTTCTTGGATAACTTTGCGTAGAGGCAACGTAGAGAGGCGCCGCAGGTACCGATCGATTCCTCTCGTCAAAACGCGTTGAATGGTGTGCCGCGTGTTGAAAATTACCCAGTGGTTCCTTCGGAACACCCAAATCGCATGGTTTTTATGGTGTTCTTCGGCGTGTCGTACTGCGCCGAATACAAGAGCTTTGGCGCTGCCGTTTGGTGTACGTGTAGAGGAAGGGTGTTCTTTATTCACATTATGACGGATCAATTTTATCTTGCGTACAACGGCTACGACGAAGCCTCAAAGTTGGCTCCGAAACTATAGTGTGAGACCTTAACCACATTTCATAGGTCCATGAATAATAATGTGTTTAACAGCGCAATTACACACGGTTTTTGGCTTCCCATACCACAGGCAGTGAAGATACAGCGAAACTTTATACAAGAAAAATGTAGAACTCAACACGTAGCACACGGTGGTAGCAAAATTATTCCGATCAGTGCACTGGTTAGCGAGCTACATGCTCTCGCGTGCATTTTCCCGTTCACAGATCAATTTTTGCCTGAAACTCAAGAACGACGCAACGTAGAGGGATGGGACTTGGTGCGTTTTGCAGCATTTTTTATGCTCTATCTAATGATGTGTGTGGCCTTACCCCGAATTTTCCGCGCAAAGTTCCCCTTTAAAGCTGAGATTTTAACGCAGTTTTTTCTATTGTGTAGCCAAGGCCTCAACTTAGATACTTGCAAAATTTCATCTGCGTAGCTTCATTGGTTATGGTTTTATTGGCCTTCAAATTTTTGGTCCCGTTTTTGCAGGTTTTTCCTCAGCACTGTAGAATTGCGGTTTTAAGATAACTCAAATTTGTATTTACGCTTCCAGACTTTGAATTGACGTCCACACGTCAAGTTCTTTCGCTATGAGGATTGCTCTGAGGAACTTAGAACAAAATTGGCAGGGGTTGATAGCAAATTATGCCAAAAATGTGCCGAATTTGCTTTTTTGGTGGAAAAGTCCATAGAAATTGGGGGATAGAGAATGTAGCTGTTTTGAACCAGTTCTAATTGAACTAGAATCATGAAATTTTGCCTGCATCTAAGTTGAAGCCTTGGCTACATCATGCAAAAAACCGCATTGAAATCTGAGCTTTAGCTCGAGAGTTATTACCGCGGAAAGCCCCGGAGTTTATTATGGGACACCCTGTACTTCCTCTTGGGATGCTGAAGTAGTTAACGCTCATACGGTATTACATAAGTGCCTACCATCATCAGAGCTGCTACACACTTGCTTACCGCATCAGTTGCTGGTTCAAAGAAGGAGCATGCCGCCTGAAAGTTTGTTTGCGTGACTGGAATGGTGAAATTCGGAAGGATCTTCCAGCCAGCTGGACAGGTCACGTCCACATTTGTAGATATGATGTTTTGCCCGTTTACTTCATCGGCCATCCAAAATAGCAAGGTCAGAGTGAAAATTCCCACTGCATTTTGCAGATGGGCTGCCATTTCCAAGTGCTGTAGATGGGAAGAGGCTCAAATGACTAGTAGGTAGCTGTTATTGCTTGAAGAGCGGAAGAAAAGAGCCTCTCTCAGCTGCCGTTCAAGAGAGAGCAGCTAGGATGAAAATAGGCAGCTATAGATTAGGGCGAAAGGCTCGTGGAGATAGACAGCTGCACTTACATACCTTACGTACCTACTGCAGTGTAGCTACCGTAATCATCTCCTGCCAGAAGGCAGAAACTGGAGAATCGTGGCAGCGCTGGTGTTGTGCGTCTTGGTGCCTTTCTGCACATTACATGTGTCCATGCATACACTATGGTGCATGTATGTATGTTACGTATGTGTATTGACACGTACACGTACCACGTACATGATACGTGCTACTTTACGTACGTACAGTACGTATGTATCTTATGTACCCCCATGCCAATACCTGTTCAGCCTGTGGAGTATTTCTTGCACAGACAAAGAACTAACAAAGAAAGGATCATTACCAATACCGACGAAAATTATTGGCGAGCAAGCTCGGGTCGGTCGAGATTGAGGTTCCGGAAAAAGCAATTATTGTTCTTATTCTCTTGGCGATCATGACAAAAATACCTAAACCATTGGCTGAGTGAGATCGGGTGCATGATCACATGGATAACTTTCTGCAAATACATATTGGCACCTTCATCGTTCCAATCCACGTGTTGTCTTCAGGTACAAAGCACATTGCTTGTCATTTTCCAAGCATCAGAAATGATTCAAACCCAGCTTTTACTGCTCAGTGACAGGTAAAGTGCAGAACTGACGAAGCTCAACATTATATGTATAGAGCCATATATTGTACGTATGTATGTAAAGTGGAATGACCTATTAGGAGCAGCTAGGATGAAAATACCGTAGGCAGCTATAGATTAGGGCGAAAGGCTTGTGGAGAAAGACATGAAATAAACTCATTGGCTGAGATTGGGTGCTTGGTCACGTGGATAACTTTCTGCAAATATGGGCACCTGACCTGCATCGTTCTAATCCACGCGTTGTCGTCAGGTACAGTAAGTAACAGATACACTGCACACGCCTGTATTATTCAATACGTACAGTATGTACCTAGACCTGTATGTACATATTGCATGCACGGTACAGGGTGATTTTTTCTCCTTTACGATTTTGACTGCCATTTCAATAGTACACAACCCTACATAACCTGCACCGATTTCATCGCTCAAAATTTTACCCACACATTCCGAGCGTTTGATATTTGTTAAGAAACGTTTTCTGTAGCGGTTGCATAGTACGTGGAAGGGGGGTACTTTTTGTAAATCGAGATAATATGCCTATCGGATTCCCCATCAAAAACTGCATATGTTGATGAAGTTTTAGGAAAAAATTTGTTCAGGCATCATCGAGATATTCAAAGGTAAAGGTGGGCAGGTCCTATTTTTGCCGTTTTTCAACGTTTTTACTAGCCATATTTCAGCAACCGAAGGGCTTAGAGGGCTACAATTTGGTACACACATACATCCCATAGGGACCCAAGTCTGGACCAATTTTGAGCCCAATCGGCCACCTGTGTGGCGAGATATAGCGTCACAAAATGCATTTCTGTATATTTTGCACCTGTTGCAAATTTAGTTTTTTGAATACCACGGCGTGAATACATGCCCTGCACGGGGTAAAATTTTGACAGCAAGTAGAGAAGGGTTAGGCCTAACAACTTTAGTACTACCGCAAAAAATCTCTATAATTGGAATTGGGACTACAGTCCTCTCGAATAGTGAAAAATGCAGCAAAAATTTTCCCGCCTTTTTTATTTTTCAAGATAAATGAGCAATGCCACTGAAACATTTTCCTTGAAAGTAGCCTATCTTATGTAGAATTTGATGTAGATTTGAAAAATAAAATTCTTTCTCCCAAAAAATTTAACCCCTTGCATATAATTTTGCAAAAGTAGTATATTTTTGTGAATTTTGGGTAAGGGTTAAGTTTTTTGGGAAAAGCAATTTTATTTTTGAAATCTACATAAAATTCTACATAATATAGGCTACTTACGAGGAAAATGTTTCAGTGGTATTGCTCATTTATCTTGAAAAATAAAAAAGGCGGGAAAATTTTTGCTGCATTTTTCACTATTCGAGAGGACTGTAGTCCCAATTCCAATTATAGAGATTTTTTGCGGTAGAACTAAAGTTTTTAGGCCTAACCCTTCTCTACTTGCTGTCAAAACTTTACCCCGTGCAGGGCATGTATTCGCGCCATGGTATTCAAAAAACTAAATTTGCAACAGGTGCGAAATATATAGAAATAATGCACTTTGTGACGCTATATCTCGCCACACAGGTGGCCGATTGGGCTCAAAATTGGTCCAGACTTGGGTCCCTATGGGATCTTTTTGCACGCCAAATTGTAGCTCTCTAAGCCCTGCGGTTGCTGAAATATGGCTAAAAACGTTGAAAAACGGCAAAAATGCGACCTGCCCACCTTTTACCCATGAATATCTCGATGATGCCTGAACAAATTTTTTCCTAAAACTTCATCAACATATGCAGTTTTTGATGGGGAATCCGATAGGCATATTATCTCGATTCACAAAAAGTACCCCCCTTCCGCCTATACTACAGGCTACTCTCAATCCTTACAGAAAACGTCTCTTAAAAATTTTGAGTAGTAACTACCTAACTGCTTTATTGGTGTATTGCTGCATTGGTGCGTCCTAAGCTTCCAAATCGAACTCTCGCAAAGAAACCCTGTAATTCGAAACTTTTCCACACCGGAACGGACGTACATATATGCCGTCTCTGTATGCTTGTTGCTGCGATGCGATTCGCAATCATTGGTCAAAATTGGGCCATCTACTAACAAATAGGGCTGATGTCTGTGTGTGTGTGTGTCTGTGATGCGAAAAACTCGCTCAGTTTTGCAGCTACAGCGTTCACTAATGGCTCTTTCGAAAGCTTATAAGCCCAAGGGCGCCAGGAAGTCCTTCGATTTTTGATTTGATCAGCCGATCACCAATAATCGATCGATAATCGATATTTTAGTACTAAAAGCGCGCAGATTCGCTCACACTCACTCAATTTTGCAGCTACAGCGTCCACCTAGGGCTCTTCAAAGAGCTTATGTCCTCGAGGACGCCAGGAAGGCCTTCGATTTGTGATATGATCAACCGATCACCAATAATCGATCGATAATCGATATTTTAGTACTAAAAGCGCGCAGATTCGCTCACACTCACTCAATTTTGCAGCTACAGCATCCATCTAGGGCTCTTCAAAGAGCTTATGCCCCCGAGGACTTCAGGAAGGCCTTAGATGTTTGATCTGATCAGCCGATCACCAATAATCGATCGATAATCGATATTTTAGTACTAAATGCCGCAGAAACCAAACGACGCAGGTTTTCAAGCCAGCGTTAGCAAATGGTCACGCCCGAAAATGCACATGGGAATAAAACGCGAGATGCGCTAAAGGGTTGCCAGATCTGCAAAAGGGTTGCCAGATTGCTAAATGCGCAAAAGGGCTGCCAGACCTGCAAAAGGGTTGCTGCATGCACCATTTTCGACTGATGCTGTGCAAGGTTGTCAGATCTATGCGGAAAAGGGGTTGCCAGATCTGCCATCATAGGGTTGCCAACTCTGCGATAGGGTTGCCAGATATGCAACTTTTAGCCAACTACCCAAAATGGTTGCCAGATCCATAATAAGTTGACAGATCATGATCTACAACAGGGTTGCCAGATCTGCAAAAGGGTTGCCAGATTTGCAAACGGGTTGCCAGATGCTAGAGATAGTCTCCTTTACTGCTGCGAAGCTGCAAAGGGCCACTGGTATATCAAACTGCCAGCCAGCCAGCTATGTACTGTAGCATCGTTGTGCGTGTTGGCAGTACCATTCAAATACTGGAACGTGTACCCGGGCGTACGCTTTGCGCAGTACCTTTATTAGGAACATCTACACTACACGTACATACATACTTTTGACCTGTAGGTGTAGGGTACGGTACATACACAGTACCTGTACCTACCGTTGTGCTGATTAGACGCGGTTACGTACTTTTGCAGGTAAATTAGACACCTGCGTTGCAGCGACCGCGACCTCTTCTTGGAACGTTAAACACCGGTTAGCCGCAATGTGCTACACATATACATAGTTGGGTTTCATTAGACTGAAAGAACGGAGGATCGGGTACTGTAGTACTTGGTTGAAGTTGGCAAGAAATGCGTACTTTTCTACCTGGCTTCTCAGTGAGGACACGAAGGAAAATCTTATCAGGGTTAGAGATTGCCAGCAGCTTGCTAGTAGTGCTAAATGAGTCATAATCATTATTGTCATCATGTGCGTATGAGCCTGCCTATTAGTACATACGTACATAAGTTATCCACATGATCAAGTATCCAACCCAATCTCCAGTTCCAGTTCCAGCACCAGATTCTTCTGTCAGAATCATTGCCGAATTCCCCTGGAATCTGACACCCCGCAGTTTCCCAACATATGTGTGTACACCCGTTGCACCCTTGGAATTTGTGCACCCGCAGTTTCCCGGCGAATGTACACCCCGTTGCATATCATCCATCACCAGCGCCCTTAGTTTGACACCCGTCGGGGTTATCGGAGGGCCCAGGCCCAGTAGCCTGCCCGCCCCCTTCCCCTCCCGTAGACTCACCTAGCGTACTTTGGTACATATCCCGTTAGCGTTCAGACGAAATTAGTCATCTAATTGATTAGATGACTAATTTGAATTGGTCATCTAGGTAATTCTCAAATTCGGAGACTAATTTTTTTCATAGGCTCAATTTTTCCGTTCTGATTCTCTTCCTCCTCCCTCACACTTTTGGCTGACTGCCAACAAGACCATACAACACAGTGGGCAGCTCCTACAGAATATGACAGCATGTTTGCATACCAATTTCGGCACTTTGAGTTTAGCAATTAGAAGACTAATTTGAATTAGTCATCTATTTCCAAAATTTGTCAGCTAAATTTGGTCATCTCCACTAGATGACTAATTTTTTGGGGGTGGACACATGTGTCCAGTTGAACGCTAACGGGATATGAAGAGGCAGCACGAGAGGGCCCAGACCTACACATAGGTCTGCCCGCCCTCCCTTCTGCCCCTTCTCCCCAGCTTTCCCTGTCTTCCGGGTAATTTTATAACCGCCACGCCCGGAACTAGCGGCCTTATGGATTGCGAAACCCATGTACTGTACATAGCGCGTAGAATGGCGATCTCCGCCGGGCACCTGACCTCCGCACTGAATCTGCGTGCACCCATGCAATTGCATGAATGGAAACAGATAACCAGTAAGCAAGAAGGCAGGTACCCGTTGCCTCCCCTGGCCCACGCAGAGAGGCTGCCACACCGTCACCCCCCCCCGCCAGAGGTTACGATGCCAGGGGGCAACCCAAATCTCAGCCAATAATTAATTGTAATCGTGATCGCAAGGGAATTAAAACACTAAATGCTTTTTCCGGAACTTCCATCTCGACCGACCAAACCGAGCTTGCTCTAGCGCGCGACTGAACAGGTATTAAAATGTAGCATTAGCGTCGGGGTAGATAGATACATACAATCAGGACCCATACAATACGTAAAGGTATGTACGGTATGTATGTCATGTACATGTAGAATATATAGGCGTGTAGAATATATTCTGGCCAGTCCTAGTTGGCAGGGGGGAAGACTTCAGATTACGGTAACTTGTGCGCAGTTGATCAAGTTCAGTTTCTCTTTGATTCATATCCGGTCCGGACTGACATATTCCTATCTTTTCTCAGAAAATCAAAATACGTACTTATGTATGCAGGTACGGTAGGTACCTACACTAAAATGCGTTGCAAGCAAGCTTTTCTTGGAACGTTGAACACCGGTTAGCCGCAGTGTGCTATTGCTAATTGGATTTCATAGCTGAAAGAACGGAGGATCGGGTACTTGATAAGTTGGCAGGAAATAGCTCTTTACTTATTTCTACCTGGCTTCTCAGTATGAGGACACGAATGAAAATCTCATCAGGGTTGGATTTGCCAGCAGCTTGCTAAATAAGATCATGCTGTGGTTGCACTATTATATGTAAGTACATACTGCACGCACGAACGCAGCACAAAGCAAAGCACATGCACAGAACACGACCTACCTGTACACGTATGTACGAGTACGTACGTACGGTACCGTATGTGCGTGCAGTATAATGTACGTAGTATGTATATTTACATACAAAGTCATCATCATTTGTCATCATGTGCGTAACTCCGGAGCACTGATGTTGGCCTTAGTTTTATGTAATAATTGTTTGACACCTCGGCACTCAAACGCTGATTTAAAGAATATTGTTCAGACAAGTCAGTTCTCAAAACAAGTGGTCGCATTTATGAGTTGTGGAGTGGTAAAACAAGTAGGCAATGCCTTGAACTGATAGAAATGATGCGGGTTTACTACTTAGTACTTACTTCCGGGTTTTCGCATGCTTCACCTCTCTGACACTTTGAGCTGAAAAGTGTACTTTTTCTTTCCAAATTTCCATGCTTTTTTAGACTTGCCTGAAAATGTAAAAGTACAAATAAGTTTGGATGTGTAAGAAAGTACACAGACGCACCCGTTTGTGTACTTCTTGGAAAGACTGCACAATCATCATCAGTTCGAGTCCGTTGTGTAACTTTGATGTGTAGAGTGGACAAAAGCATCCATTCTTGTGGTTATACGATTACTATATTATCAAAAATTCATAATTATTGCTCAGGGGAAGAATGGACGACTTAGTGTAAACAAAAGAAACCACCATCCCTGGCGCAGATTCGCTCCAATTTGGGTTTTTGAATTATCCAACTAGTAGGGTAACATGGGGGAAAGTGAGCCACGGGGTAAAATGGGCCACCCAACTTCAACTTGCTATATTTCCACAATGAGTAGGAGAAACCCCAATAACCATGGTACCATTGTGATCCTTGAACTCTCCTCTTTCTTTTGAGGTACTAACTTCACTATTTGCTGAAACATCAATTTAACTGGTTGTTGACATTTTTCTGCGGGAGGTCGAAAATGGTCAATCTTTGGACAGTGCGTAAATACACCCTGTAGGTATAATGGAACACCCGATATGTGGGGGGCAAAGGGGCGTGGTCGGTGGTACCCTACCCCCTGGCGAAGTTTCAACCAATTCGCCCCACTGGTACTGGAGATATAGCAAAAAACAATTTCAGTACTTAGTGGGGTAAAGTGATGAAGGATGGGGAAAGTGGGCCACCTCTCTATAATGAAGCATGGCAAAGTAGTTTCAAGTTGTTGTTGCCTACGTATATTTTCCCAATTTTTTATATTTTCTATTTCTTAGCTGAATCTTTATCTAAGTTAAAAGTGAAAATGGCCCACTTTCCCCCACCATACTGAGAACTACGTAGTGCGTGGAAAGGCGTGGCTTCCTAGCTCTATCATCTGTAGTATTTTTGCCTAATTATTCGAGTAGCTGCATTTGGAAACCGTCTCGTGGTTGTTTTTTGCCTCTGCTTTCAGGTACAATGAGAAAAGTGACCAGAAAGACCGAATATGTGTACAAATGCTCAGGTGGCCCACTTTCCCCCACACTAACACATATTGTGGTAGTGGTAGCCATCTTTTCTGCTTTCAACTGTGACCTATTTTTCTCTAGTTTTTTGAACAAACAATAAGCAGCTACAGTACCAGTCATAACTTTTGACCCACCCAAAGAAGTGCCAGTTTTGACCTGTCCGTGTAAAATAATGCACTGTTTTCAGATTCTGCATATAATATGTATCAAAAGAAACAACGTAGCGCGAAAGACGATCCATGGCTGCGCAGAAACCACATTTATTTTTCAAGAAATCGAAGCTCTCATATGTTCATAACTTTTGACCCACCATTCTTTTTTATTATTATTTTGCATGTTTTTTTCGAGATACGGGCGTTTTCAGCTGTTGGTTTTGTAGAGTCGTTCAAGCGCTTTCTTTTGACGTTGGTTTCATTCAAATTCATGCACTTTAACAGTAGTTATGGCTGAATCGCCAACATCGGGATCGGCGATCGCCGAATCCGAACGTTTGTCGAATCTGACGTGCTGAAAATGCCCGTTGACGAGTCTATATCCTGTAGCTGCACATTTTTTATCTATTTTAGTCGAAATGGAGGGTGCGTGTAACATTTTTCATGCCTAATGGAGCTTTGATCCAATTCCTGAATTCGACCGGATGCTCGATTCAGCAGATCATGGACACCTAGGCATCACATCTCCCACTGAACAATGGTCTGGAAAGTACTACAAGCTGGTGGGAAGCTGTGGAAAAGAACAGGGAAGCAGGGGAAGGAGGAAGAGATAAGAAAAAGCTCGAGAATGTCAACCAGAAGAAAAGGCTCAATTCTGCATACTAAAATTACGCCGCCGATTTCAGACTGGAAAAAAATGGATACAGATCATTGACCTGAAGTTCAATCGGCTCAGAAGTGACAGTAGAAGTGGCTAAGATGGCATAGTAGGAATGTCATGCAATGTGGAAGCACTGTGGCTCATAGTCATGGAACTGTAGAGCAATACCCCACTGAAATGGGTGCAAATTAGTATGTAGAATCAATGCCCGTCGAATCGCCGAATCCATAAAAAATCGTGGTGGTCCCACTAGCTATTGAGCTTGTAACACTACCATAACATGTTACATGCCCTACGTGATACTATACCACTGATTTGATCTCGAGTTAAAAAGCTAATAAGCTGTAAGCTTATAAAAACAGGAATAACAAAGGTGGGTCAAAAGTTATGACTGGTACTGTACGTTGGAAAACCTTCCCTGTTTCTGTTCTTTACCCCTGCAAGCAACCGCAACTCGAAAACTGATCAAACAGGCTCAAAATTTGAACAATGCTTAGGTGGCCCACTTTCCCCCGCCTGTCCCACTTTCCCCCACCACCGAAAATTGCTAATAACTCTCTAAATAATTTTAGCAATTTGGTCGTACTTGGCACCCTAAACCAGTTTTAAAAGACCTTATCTTTTGATATATTACTTGCCTTGTTTATTACTATTACTGCATTTTGTTTCGTAAAACCCAACTATCTTGATCGTAAAATAGGCTAATCGATTTTCACGAAACCAATTATTTGGTTTTGTAAAACCCAAATGTATTGGATATTGGGGAGGCCTATGTCCAAATATTTGGATTTTTCAATAACCCAAATAATTGGGGCGAACAATATGCGCCAGGGATGGTGTCTTTTCTTTTGTTACATTAAGTCGTCCATTCTTCCCCAAAGCAAGAATTATATATTTTGATATTATTTCATATCAAGCCCATCATTTATTCATCCATGTAGAGTGAAAACTAACTGACTTTGTTGCATTCAATGGCCGTCACTGGTACGTGTACATAACTCATGATAGTGATGAGGAATGCAAGGCACATACATACATACGTATACCGTATTTACCGGTGCATAGCCCCATGGGGGTATGCAAAAATTGAGAGGTCCCATATGGGGGTATGCATAGGGGGGGGGGGGTTATGCATTGGGGGGGTTATGCATGGGGCATTTTTTATGTTTTTGAGAGGTGCGCAGAGGCATATTTTTTAGGTCAAAAGCACGTGTTTTAGGGCATAATTGAGGTCAAAACACGGTTATTCTAGTACAATACACCCCCAAGCAGGCTTATAGGCATCTTAGCTTGGTGTGGGAGTGGCTATGGGTACTATATGACCAGCTTACATAGGTAGGTTCAGGTACTGTACAGTACATATGGGGGTATGCATAGGGGGGGGGGGGGGGTTATGCATTGGGCATTTTTTATGTTTTGCCAATATGGGGGTATGCATTGGGGGGGGTTATGCATTGGGGGGGTTATCTACCGGTAAATACGGTAAGTATTTTGGGTTTGCTGTTGTTGTTAAAGTCGATGTCTGACGTGTTCTGACGGTATGTGTACTGTACTGCCATATACCATCAGGATACTGTATGTATGTATGTATACAGATTGCGACGCCGCTACTGGTATGTAGAGATGTACCCTAACAGGGGCCCCGGCTCCGGCTCCGGCTCCGGTAATTCCCGGCATATTTTTGGATCCGGCTCCGGCTCTGGTATAATGAGGATCCGGTACCGGATCCACGGTCTATCTTTTTCACTTTTTTGCTGACTGCGCCCTTGAAAAAATGAGGTTTTTCCATCAAAATTGATCAAAAATTATTGCGAAACTTTTGAATGAGACTGTTTTGCAGCGCTCAGGCAATCGCATTTGAGTCAATTTGTCTCATATTTTCCCTTTCTATCGCATTATGGCAGAAATCAAATGATCAATATTGTTGCGCATTTTTCATACAGTAGTTTGCTACAGTATTTTCTGGGCTTGGATCCGGCTCCGGCTCCGGCCGGGGCAATTTTTCAGATCCGGCTCCGGCTCCGGCTCCGGCACTTTGAAAAATGTCGCCCTGTTACATCTCTACTGGTATGACAAGATCTGATGTCAGATCCGTGACATGATCTAGTCTGTGACGTGTCTCAATTTTCGTCACATTTTATTTTTCGTATGGAAATTCCACTCTTTAACACACTGTGCTTTTCATGTAAATTATTCTTGCATCAACTGTCGACATTTCCTATGCAAATTACTCCCCAAACCACATGGTTTTTCTTTTTCCCCTATATGCAAATTATTTCCTCTGAGCTCAACTACCTATATATCCTATCTTTTCATCGATTGCCCCGTTCGTCGCGATGGTGTAGGCGATAGAGCTTTCGTCTTCCAGTCCTACGGGATGGGGTCAAGTCCGAACCCGGGATCGACCAAAATTTTCGCAAAATCTCCAAAATGCCAACGAAACTTTGTAATGGGACATATCGCCGCCATATACTTACGTACTGTAGGATCGCCAATTCTGAAAATTGACAATTCTCCTATACCTACACAGTACTTAACCCTAAGCTACAGCATGGTACGTAAGGCCCCTATACCCCTATGATTAAGGCAACCTACCATGGTAGCCCAAAAAACTTGCCTCTAGGGTACTTACATACCTCTCACAAACACACTTTGTCCCATGTACCGTATGTAATGTACCAATCCCCATTATTCCCCAGTGTATTACCCCCATTGAACCTGTCAATTTTTGTATGGGGTATATTTTTGTATGGGGTATATACACCCAAAAAATACGGTATACCATCAGAACACGTCAGACATTGACAATGGTGAAGGGTTTAAGAAGTACAGGTTTTGTCGCATTCAATGGTTGTCATTGTGAAAAAAAGCAAGGGACGAGCAGAACCACCAAAAACAATGGTGGTAGCGTCTCCCTTGTAGCAAGAAATAGCCACTGTTGCTTCAGTGGTAATCACGTTATCTTCCGCCTTCCCACCACCAGAAGCTGAGTCAAACGAGGTACAGGTGTTGCCCCCAGACCCGTGCGTCATTATGAATTGATCATCGTCAGCACCTCCACACATTGTGAAGGCGTATGTAGTGATGTTTCCGCTCTCCAGTGTACAGGTCGTTCCCGTACATGAAACAGTGGGACCAAAATTGGCACTCTCTCCGGAAGCGCCGATTGTGAACGTGCAAGGCTGATCTAAGGAAGGAAAGAAAATGATAGCTTTATGCGCTGATAATCACTGGCAAACAGGAATTCATACTATTATTAGGGGAAGGGGGGGGGGGGGGGTAAACATGTGCAGCGTTTCCATACGAAGCATCACAGCGACCAAGTACCTACCTATGTATGTAGTATTATGTAGGTGTGTATAAGGGCTGAGGTCGTACCGATTACTGTTACCGATTACCGGTACGTACCGATACCGATACCGATACCGGTCGGTACCGATTAATCTGTTGTACAGATTGGTCGTACATACCTATATTGACTCCGCATTTGCGGAATCCATATGCCCGTGGAAGGTTCATTCCGCACCCGTAGCGTGGAATGCGTCCTTCCACACCCTTGAAAGCGGATGTCTGCAAATAAGGAGTCCGCACGCATGGAATCCTGAATCGCGTCCAAAGTCTTCCACACCTTGATGCTACAGAGTCCACGGGTAGGAAACAGTTCCTTCCATATTTGCAGAGATCCACTTCCAAGGGTGATGGAAGGACGCATTCTATGTGTGTGGTATCCGCAAATGCGGAATCCACAGGGTATGGAATGAGCATCACGTACGTACAGTACATACATTGCATGAAGTTGCGAACCAGTAACTAATTACTAAATAAACATGATAAGTGTATGAGCAGCATAGAGTACGTACATACTACATACGGTTTGCATCAACTTCATCGGCCATCCAGAACAGCAGGGTGAGAATGAAAATCCCCACTGCATTTTGTAGATGGGCTGCCATTTCCAAATAGTATAGTAGGTACTGGTAGATGGGAAGAGGCTTAAATGACTGGTTGTATTGTACCGCTTGAAGAGCAAGAGCCTCTCTCACTGCTAAGAAAGAGAGCGAGAGAAAGCAGCTAAGGATCTCGAATTAGCAGCTAGCTTAGAGACAGCAGCTGAGCAGTTTTAGACCACTTAATAATACCTTGTTACCGTGTGTGTGTAGGGTACACCTATATAGGTACCTACATACTGAAAGACCAATATTTTGCGCAAACATGGCTCGTATGTAACTCAATAACGCACTGCGCATGTTGAATATGTAATACAAAAGAAATCGACTTTTTCGTGGCGAGACCCAAAAACATGGATTCTTTTCATCCTTTTCATACGGTAGGTCTATGAGCCTCGCAATGAAAAAGTCGATTTCCATCTGTATTGCAAGTTCAACGTGCGCAGTGTGCACTGAGTTTCGAGCTATGTTCGCGCCAAATTTTTGGTCTTATGCAGAATGCGCATAGTATATTTATTTACCTTCATCGGGTAAGGTACCTATTGTGAAAGGTGATCTAAAACTGCTTGACTGCTGTCTTTAAGGCGAAACGCGCGTGGAGAAAGATACTAGCTGCGTGCATACTAGCTTAGCTATATACGGCTATGTAGGTAGCTACCGTAATCCTCTCCCGTCACTGCTTTTAAAACATAGAGACTGGAGAAACGTGGCAGCGCTGGTCTTGTGCGCCTTTGTGCTTTTTCTTCGGTATGTGTCTAAACATTTTTATGTATGTAATAATAAATTACCTATGTGTGTGTGCCTGCCTAGTCTACTTACCGTACAGTATGTATGTACGTACGTACTACGGCACTGTACCCGATATATTCCCCGATGCTAATACCTGTTCAGCTTGTGTGGAGTTCTTCATGCACCTGCAAATAACGAAGAAAAGATACGACCAAAATTGGCGAGCAGAAAGTAATTATTGGCTGAGACTGGGTGCTTACTGCTTGATCATGTGGATAACTTTCTGGAAATATGGGTACCTGCATTTTTCCAATCCACGTGTTGTCTTCAACTATGTACGTATATATATTATGTACTGGTACGCACATGATGACAAAATGATGATGACTAATAAATGTATGTACGAACATGTACACCGCATGCATATATTTTAGACTGCATGCACTATCATACATATGCTTTGAACTGTGTTCATATTCGTGCAGTACGTACAGTCAACGATATACAGGGTGTCTCACGTAGATCTCCCTAATGATCCAGCCTTATAACTTCCGTATTGCAGTAGATATCCGCTAAACGTCCCATCGGATGAACTCATCACGGGGGGCTGTGTAGAATTCATTGTCCTCTCAAAATGAACTCATCACGGGTTGGAAAAAGTTGTCGTGTATAAAAATGACGAACTCTACATCGGCCACTGTAGACTTCATTTTGATGTAACGTTTAGGTCAGAATGAACTCTACACGGGCCTATGTATAGTTCATCGTGATGTTAGCTTATTTTACGAAAGTGCTGTGTAGATGACGATGGAAAAAATGCACGGAGCTGATGTCGAGTTCATTTTGGTGTGGAAAGCGTGATGAGTTGAAGTTGTAGTGTTCATTGTGTAAGTAAGGCAGTATCGTGTAGTGTTCATTTTGTATGTAATATGATTACTAGTATGTGATTTTGGCGGGAAATTCAAAAGCACTGTTTTCATTGATCAAAGTTCAAATTCAAGACGTGCTATACTAGTTGCACATTACATGCACGTAGCACAGTAGGCGCAATTACACGAATGAAACAGTATCAATGATGGCATCAATGATCAATCATTCATCGCGTACCACAAGGCCGCGCTTGAGGAGGAAGCGGCTGAGATCGACCGTCTTCCCATCTCGCTGGGCCATCACGTCGATCATCACGCAGCTCGGCAGATGGAAAACCGACGCCCCCGGCTTGGCCCTTATGTGCACTTTGCTGCTTTTCTTCATCTCGCGCCACCAGTACCAGATGTGATCGCGGCAAGATCGAGAGAAAGCCTTGGTGTTGCTGGCTGGCTTGACAATTATTACGTACCTTACGTACATTTACACTATGTAATTCTTCATCCACATAACCATACCTACATGTCGTGCATCCTTAGCAGTATTTCGTGGTTCTTATGTGAATCGAGTAATACCTGTCAATACTTCATCACGTAATCATGCAAATATTCAGTGATAAAAAGTATGTAAAACACGTTATTGCTCAACACTACAACTCAAAACGCTAATTACATTAGCTAATTACGCTAATCTTGCTAATTACATCACCACTATGCACCAATCATTAGCCTTCCACTCAGAAAATATTGCATCATCCTCTCTTATACTATTGCATCATCCCTCACGCATTCAGTTCATCGTTTCGAGCCTAACATCAGCTTGATGAGTTCATCATGTTTGGGCTGTGAAGAGTTCATCTTGTTGCTGATGAGTTTACATCGGGCCCGTGTAGATGACGATGGAAAAAATACATGGGGCCTATGTCGAGTTCCTTCTGACCCTAAACAAAAATCATCATGAAGTCTACATGGGCCGATGTAGAATTCATGAAAATTTCAATGAACTCTACACGGGCCCATGTAGATGACGAGTTCATTTTTGAACTCGTCATCTACACGGCGCGTGTAGATAACACGCTGAAACTGCTTGCGAATCCTACAGCCGAGGACACAAAACCGGTGATGAGTTCATTTTGTAAAATGTACATAAATGTACAATCGGACGTTTAGCGGATATCAAGCGGAAATTGTGTCCGCTGAAACCCAAGAATGTGCCAAATTTTCTGGCAAAATTTGAGCCAGATAGGTCTCAAGTAGGGATGAAATTACGAGCTTGCAATAAGTTACGGCCACGTTTTTCAACTTTTTGAAATCAGTACTGCCACTATTGACCTCGACAGCCCCTTGAAGGCAGTTAGGGGTGGTAAATCGCCTGAATTTTTGAATCCTTTGTGTTCTGGACTGTGATTACGTTCAGCCATTGTTGTTCCACCATATTGTCATGTTGAATGAGCAGCTTGACCATGCTGAGCAGAAGATTCTAATCTCAAAACCATACTCAGGGCGGAAAATGATAAAAACAGGGTCCAAACTTTCCAAGCCTATAGTTTCGTTCGCTGTGGGCCTATTTGGATCAAATTTTGAAACAAAATATGGCACATTCTTGGGTTTCTGGAGACTAAATTTCAGCTTGATATCTGCTGTAATACGTAAATTATAACGCTGGACCGTTAGGAAGATCTACGTGAGACACCCTGTAGCATGATAGCAAGCTGCTACATAGCTGGCAATCTCCAACCATGATAAGATTTTTTTTTTCATTCGTGTCCTAATACTGAGAAGCGAGGTAGAAATAAGTACTTCCTGCCAACTTCAACCAAGTACCCGATCCTCCGTTCTTTCAGCTACGAAATCCAACTAGAAGTATAGCAAGCACACTGCGGCTAACCGGTGTTCAACGTTCCAAGAAGAGCTCGCTTGCGGCTGCAACGCATGTGTATGTACGGTAGTGTACGCACCTGCATTAGTAAGGTACTAACCGCGTCTAATCAGCATTGTGTACGTACGTATTTTGATTTTCTGAGAAAAAATAGGAAATCGTCCGGATATGCCTAACTTCAACCAAGTACCCGATCCTCCGTTCTTTCAGCTTAGAAATCCAACTATATAACGCTGCTGCTGTTGTTCAACGTTCCAAGAAGAGCTTGCTTGCATTGCAACCTATACTGTACATTCATACGTATACAGTACGTACGTAACGTCAAGCGCTATGCGTATTTCTAAGAAATAATGCAAATCTTGTCTGGGTGCAATAAAAGCGAATGAGCTTGATCAGCTGCGCACAGGCTACCGTAATCTAAAGTCTTGTTACCGTTTTCCCAGATCTGAAGGAGAACCGAGCAACCGAGGTCTCCGAAAACCGATAGCGCGCTTTTAATAGACGATGTATGTATGTACGTATGTAACGACTTAACGTACTTTAAAATTTAGGAGTGGGAAGAACCAAAAGAGTCTGAATTCGATTGTCCACTTCCCGGCGGGGCATAGAAACAGTTTTGCAATTGAAAGCGAAAAAGTTTTGCGCCAGTTTGGAAATCTCTGCCAGGTTCTCATTAGACCATTAGACCTCTACTTGATTTGCTGGATTTTGGACTGTTCTTTCACTTCGCTTCATAAGATACGCAGCACACAGCACATACAGGGTGTCCCATAATATACTCCGGGACTTTTCGCGGTAATAACTCTCGAGCTAAAGCTCAGATTTCAATGCGGTTTTTTGCATTATGTAGCCAAGGCTTCAACTTAGATGCAGGCAACATTTCATAATTCTAGTTCAATTAGAACTGATTCAAAGCAGCTACATTCTCTAGCCCCCAATTTCTATGGACTTTTCCCCGAAATAAGCAAATTCGGCACATTTTCTGGCATAGTTTGCTATCAACCCCTGCTGCGTAATTTTGTTCTAAGTGGCTCAGAGCAATCCACATAGCGTAAAAACTTGACGTGTGGACGTCAATTCAAAGTCTGGAAGCGTAAATACAAATTTGAGTTATCTTAAAACCGCAATTCTACAGTACTGAGGGAAAAACTGCAAAAAACGGGATCACAAATTTGAAGGCTAATAAAACCATAACCAATGAAGCTAGGCAGATGAAATTTTGCGTGTATCTACAGGCTGTTTACTATGTTATGTCACCTCGAAAATGCTCATAACTTCTGAACTAATGCACGGATTTCAACCAAAATTTTTTTATTAGAATTCTGAAAATTTAGGAAACAAGCCTAAAAAAGTTCATTACTGTACTCGCAGTATTAAGAGACGTTTTCTGTAAGGATTGAGAGTAGCCTGTAGTATAGGCGGAAGGGGGGTACTTTTTGTGAATCGAGATAATATGCCTATCGGATTCCCCATCAAAAACTGCATATGTTGATGAAGTTTTAGGAAAAAATTTGTTCAGGCATCATCGAGATATTCATGGGTAGAGGTGGGCAGGTCGCATTTTTGCCGTTTTTCAACGTTTTTAGCCATATTTCAGCAACCGAAGGGCTTAGAGGGCTACAATTTGGTACACACATACATCCCCTAGGGACCCAAGTCTGGACTAATTTTGAGCCCAATCGGCCACCTGTGTGGCGAGATATAGCGTCACAAAGTGCATTTCTGTATATTTTGCACCTGTTGCAAATTTAGTTTTTTGAATACCACGGCGCGAATACATGCCCTGCACGGGGTAAAATTTTGACAGCATGTAGAAAAGGGTTAGGCCTAAAAACTTTAATACTACCGCAAAAAATCTCTATAATTGGAATTGGGACTACAGTCCTCTCGAATGGTGAAAAATGCAGCAAAAATTTTCCCGCCTTTTTTATTTTTCAAGATAAATGAGCAATACCACTGAAACTTTTTCCTCGTAAGTAGCCTATCTTATGTAGAATTTGATGTAGATTTCAAAAATAAAATTGTTTTTCCCAAAAAATTTAACCCTTACCCTAAATTCACAAAAAATATACTACTTTTGCAAAATTATATGCTAGGGGTTAAATTTTTCGGGAAAAACAATTTTATTTTTGAAATCTACATAAAATTCTACATAAGATAGGCTACTTACGAGGAAAATGTTTCAGTGGCATTGCTCATTTATCTTGAAAAATAAAAAAGGCGGGAAAATTTTTGCTGTATTTTTCACTATTCGAGAGGACTGTAGTCCCAATTCCAATCATAGAGATTTTTTGCGGTAGTACTAAAGTTTTTAGGCCTAACCCTTCTCTACTTGCTGTCAAAATTTTACCCCGTGCAGGGCATGTATTCGCGCCGTGGTATTCAAAAAACTAAATTTGCAACAAGTGCGAAATATACAGAAATGCACTTTGTGACGCTATATCTCGCCAAACAGGTGGCCGATTGGGCTCAAAATTGGTCCAGACTTGGGTCCCTATGGGATCTTTTCGCACGCCAAATTGTAGCCCTCTAAGCCCTGCGGTTGCTGAAATATGGCTAAAAACGTTGAAAAACGGCAAAAATGCGACCTGCCCACCTTTACCCATGAATATCTCGATGATGCCTGAACAAATTTTTTCCTAAAACTTCGTCAACATATGCAGTTTTTGATGGGGAATCCGATAGGCATATTATCTCGATTTACAAAAAGTACCCCCCTTCCACGTACTATGCAACCGCTACAGAAAACGTCTCTTAACGCAGGTAACAAGCGACGCCTTTTTCGGTCCTATTTTTGATGTGCCCACTTTCATTCTCCAGGGCTTGTGGAGTCGCCTTCAAAACTCTGGAAAAGACTTTTTCAAGCATATTCATAGAGATGGTGACAATGTTCCCTCTATATTTTGGCAGTGCAAGCTGAAAAAAGATCCGAATGGATGCTTGAATAGACCAGAACAGCACACCTCCTTCCATGTGGACTTCAAAAATCGAGCGCTTTTCATGCCACTGCCAATTTTTGGCCCCAAAGTTTGAGGCTTCATAATTCTCTTCGTACTTCAAACACACCAATGAAATTTTGCATGCTTGCTTCCTAAATTTTCAGGATTCTAATGAAAAAATTTTGGTTGAAATTCGTGCATTAATACAGAAGTTATGAGCATTTTCGAGGTGACATAACATAGTAAACAGCCTGTAAGTTGAAGCCTTGGCTACATAATAGAAAAAACCACATTGAAATCTGAGCTTTAACTCGAGAGTTATAAGCGCGGAAACCCCCGGAGTTTATTATGGGACACTCTGTATTTTATTTGCAGTGCAATGCAGCCGCGTTTTTTGCAGAATTTTTGGCAAAAAACCGTGCTCTTGCTTTGGAATCGTTTTGTTTGGAATGAATAAGCCCTAGTTTCTTCTGAATTTCCGTTTCTTTCTTCTTCGTCTTTCCTTCTTTTTTCTTCCTCGGAAACACCACACGTCGCAAAATGCGAATGAAACGCGTTCACTTCATGTAGCTCACGCGTTTTCTTGGCGAAATAGACGGAGAACCTTCGGGAAGGCCGAAATTTTATGCGAAAAAAGACTTTGCAAGTGTCCAGTACTTTACGTCCGCCATTCTTCTCTATACAGCCGTAGCAGGGGTTAAATATTTTTGATATTAGTACGTACGGTATGTCATGTACACAGAAAAAAACTTGCTGGCTTGCCTGCTTAGCTGGGGAAGAACGTGCTGGAACTTGGTGAGATGGCGAAAACAGTAGTACATCTTTACGTGTTGTACGTAGTATGATGTGTCAGATGTCTGCGGAAAACAGCGTGTTCACTATCTCACCAAGTTCGTGGTTATGTAGGCAAGAAATTTGTGTGTACGTACGTACTGTACACACAGTCTTTCAATTACATTGAACAAATATGTATGTATGGCTGTCATTCCAACAGGTCATCATGATTTTATTCCATAATAAACGACATAAACTCATCCATTATTCATCCGTATGGAAACAATATCTATCTCAACTCAATCACAAGCCATGACCTGACCGATCATTAAGGGCTGATGCGGCAAAGATGCACCATATCAAAGCGGGGATCTATTTCTGAAATTGTCTTTCAATAAACCATGCAGTTTTTATGGCCATTCAATCGCTGCAAATTATGTTTTGTACAGGGTGGTTTTTTCTCCTGGACGATTTTCATTGCCAATTTTAAAAGGTTACCCTACATCGATTTCACTCAAATTTTGCCCACACATTTTTGAGCGTGTGTAATTTAGGTACTTAGTAAAAATTTCGAGTTAAAATGCTGACTGGTATTAGTAGGAAAAAACAGCAGAGAACATGAAATCACAATTTTTCAACATTTTCGCCATAATTTTTGACTACTACTACAATTCTCCCCTTTTCTGCACACCCAGAAAGAATTATTCGGGAGTCATCAAATCTGGTGATTGGGCTCATCAGTTCAGTTGATGATGCAGCACTGAGAGGATAAGACAATCTGAAGTAATATGCCACCAACACTGTCAATGTTCTTTTTTGGCTGTTTACGGCGTAGGTTCCCATCTTGCTGAACCTATTTTTCTCTTAGGAAAGAGCCGTTGGGCTCCAAAACGAGGCTTTCTATCATTTAGTGGCTGTAAAAAGTGGGTTGAAAAAGCTCGAAATTGTAATTTTGAAATGAAGGGGATAATCTACCAATGCTAGCTTTTTAAGTCGAAATTTTAAAGGCAAGGGGTCCCCTACACCGACTTTCTAATTTAAAGTTCAAACCAATTTTATCATAAACTACATTTTTAACCGAGTCTTTTGCAAAAAACCGCTTTTCAAAATTCCTATCCGTTCATGAGTTATTCGAAGATAAAAATCGATAAATTTCAGTATTGAAGCGGTCCTCGGGAACCACTACGGTAGTTAACTACGTAGTTAACTACCGTAGTGGTTCCCAAATCCGTCTTCAGTACTGAACTTGACTGAACTTTGCACACCGACAACTCGTGAACGGATAGGAATTTTGAAAAGCGGTTTTTTGCAAAAGACTCGGTTAAAAATGTAGTTTATGATAAAATTGGTTTGAACTTTAAATTCGAAAGTCGGTGTAGGGGACCCCTTGCCTTTAACAAAGTAGTAAGCAAACTCTCGGAAGTACAGGGTGATTTATTTCTCCTGAACGATTTTGATTGCCAATTTCAACAGGTTGCCCAGCACCGATTTTGCTAAAATTTTGCCCACATATTTCCGAGCGTTTACCATTTACTTGGTAAAAATTTCGAGTTAAAATACTGCACTGGTCGTGAGCATTAACCCCTTTCATTTCAAAATTGCACTTTCGAGCTTTTTCAGCGCACTTTTTACTGCCAAATGATTGAAAGCCCAACGGTTCTTTCCTTGGAGCAAAATTGTTTCAGCAAGATGGAATCCAAGCCCAAAACAGGTAAAAACATTGACAGTGTTGTTGACTTTTCTTGGAGATTGTTCATTTCTCATTAGTGTTGCATATGCCTGATCAGTGCTGCATAATCAGCTGATGAGCCATAGTCACCAGGTTTGATGACTCCCGAAATCTTTCTGGGGGCGCAGAGTAAAAAAAAGGTCTACAAAACAATCCAAAGCCGTTTTGTTTACCATATGAAAAATTGCAGCAGTCCACTAGCCATATTTTCCAAAATTTTGATGGAAGAACTGTATAGTAGTCAAAAATTATGGTGAAAATGTTGAAAAATTGTGATTTTATGTTCTCTTTTGTATTTCTCACGTGACCAGTACATTATTTTAACTCGAAATTTTTACCAAGTAAATGGTAAACGCTCGGAAATAAGTGGGCAAAATTTGAACAAAATCGGTGCTGGGCAACCTGTTGAAATTGGCAATCAAAATCGTTCAGGAGAAATAAATCACCCTGTACATTACATAGGCAAAATTTGAGCGAAATCGGTGCGGGGTAACCCATTCATATTGTAATCAAAATCGTCCAGGAGGAAAAAGCCACCCTGTACCTACATAGGTAGTTTTCTCTGAGGAAGCTGCCAGGCCCAATGCCAATTTTTATCGTTTTCATCACGTACTGTAAACCCTCGTTTATAGCCCCCCGGGGCTATCAAAACGTTAGTCGCCGATTAGGGGGCTATATACGAGGGGGCTATACTACACGAGGGGGGCAATATACGAGGGCATTTTACATTTGCACCCAAAGTAAGGTTTTTTGACCTCCTGAACTCATTTATGGCGGTTATTTTGCATGTTTCCAAGCTCCTCTAAGCGAAACTGCAGCTTTTAGCACAAAAAATTGTGAAATTTTCGTCATCAAAAATTTTCTGTCGAAGAGGTGCCACAGGTAAAATGTTCAGAACTGTTCCAAATGATGTGCAAACGATCTCCTATGCATGGAAACACCCTCAAAACGCTGTTTTTTGCGCAAAAACGCACGTTTTCCATGCTTTTCGCGTTTCTCAATAGGGGGCTATATACGAGGGCAAACGATGTTAGAAGCCGATTAGGGGGGGGCTATATACGAGGGGGGGCTATATTTGAGGGGGCTACAAACGAGGGTTTACCGTATGCATATTTCTGCCACTTTTGATTTTTCGGGCGTTTGCAAAGTTTAGAATTGCCCAATGGTCGATGCCCATTTTGGCGATTTCAGTACATAAGGAGATCGCCGAGATCTCGACACCTAGAGGAGCTAGTGACAAGCGGTTTTTTTGGAAATCCCGCTAAAAGTTATCAGTGGCATTTTTGACCGCTTCGCTCTACGATCGCTACTTACTGAGATATTTTTATCACATTGCAGAAACCTGCTGGTCATACTTTAGGTTCACTGAAAGAAATCTGAAATATCGATCCTCGTCTTCATTTCACTTCACTTTGAGAACTCTTTGCCACATTCGCCCTAATGAAATATAATTTGAAATAATATCAATCTGTCGCATTTTGATCGATCGATCCATTTTTAAGGGATCTGGTGGGAAAGTTTTTATGAAGACGAGGAGGCAGGTTTTACATTTCTAACGTTTGGAAGCACCACTGTATGGTATCGTATCGATAGGTGGGGCTGGGGCAATACAAAGATTGAGAGGTCCAATGGGGGTTGAAACCAGTTATAGTCTGGCCAATAGCAGTTGGCACTTGGACTCAAGGCGCGATGCGTAAAATAGATTTACAAATGCGGATTTCTGTCCACGCTTCGTGTACTCCTATTTAGCAGAAGTACATGCAAACTACGCAACTCGCCTTGAGTCCAGGTGCCAACTGCTATTGGCCAGACTATAGATTTAGATTATGATGTACGAAATATCCAAACTATGTATAATGTTGTGAATGCACTTCCTTACATAGGTATCGTTCCCCTGCCTGCTTTTACCAAGGCGAAATAGGCTCCAAAACATGGGATTACAGTAGATCGATAGAGGATAAACTTTTACAATGTCAGTAATGTGAAAAAAATTTGACTCCACCATACTACTGTAATTTCTAGAGTAAGAGGGGCCCTGGCTCTAGCTCCAGTAAAGATCTCGGCATATTGTTGGATCTGACTCCGGCTCCAGCATTATGAAGGTATATACTGTATTCCTTGTGATGTCACATAATCAATTTCCCACCAGATCCCCTTTTTCTTTTAACCATTAAACCATTTAACATTTAACCATTTAACATTTTAACCATTTAACATTTAATCCATTTAACATTTAATCCATTTAACATTTAACATTTAATAATTTAACATTTAACCATTTAACATTTAATCCATTTAACATTTAACATTTTCCATTTAACATGTTCATGACCATCAATGAGCCATGCAAAGTCCCCTATATTTGAGGCGCAAAATCCACGTCAATATCACGCATTGCATAAATTCACTTCGAAATCCATCATGCTGCTATTATACATCAATTTTGCGTCTCAATTGCAGGTACCATGCGACTGCCCGCTTAAAGGCGAGATCTCATAGCAACATTTTCTGTTACCAGTAGCCAAAAAGAATGTTTCATTTATTTATGTCACAGGTCAATTTCACCATTGCAAATTCCTTTGTTTTGACTAGAGCTCTCACGGGTACCCGGACCCGGAACCCGGACCCGGGAAAACCCGGCTTTTTTTGCTACCCGGACCCGAACCCGGACCCGGAAAAATAGGCGAAAATCCGGGTCGGGTCTAAGGTGTATAATTTCGCACAATTTTGGCTTTCTGCTCGATGTAGTTTGAGCATTTTCTGAAATTTTCTCAAGAATAGAGGACAGTTATTTTCGAATTTCGACATTCACACGAAATATCGAGCTATATTTTTCCAAATTTCCCACCTGGAGGTTATGTATTCTTTCAAACGAACATTGTTATATACAGTCTATTGCATATGTATGTACGTAACGTACG
The DNA here is from genome assembly GCA_030247985.1 of Epsilonema sp. ZAB3_2. Taxonomy (NCBI): domain Eukaryota; kingdom Metazoa; phylum Nematoda; class Chromadorea; order Desmodorida; family Epsilonematidae; genus Epsilonema; species Epsilonema sp. ZAB3_2. The sequence goes on from JASAMW010007183.1 coordinate 36,049, forward strand.
TACGTACAGTTCGTACTGTACGACACAGTATGCTGTACGTGTACGTACGTATGTACACTAACACGTACGTACAGTAAATATTCCTACTACCCGACCCGGACCCGGAACCCGCGGGTACATGGTTTCAAAACCCGGACCCGGACCCGGATCAATGCAAAATGCCTACCCGTGAGAGCTCTAATAAACACAAAGGAATTTGCAATGGTGAAATTGACCTGTGACATAAATAAATGAAACATTCTTTTTGGCTACTGGTAACAGAAAATGTTGCTATGAGATCTCGCCTTTAAGCGGGCAGTCGCATGGTACCCTGGATAATTGAGACGCAAAATTGATGTATAATAGCAGCATGATGGATTTCGAAGTGAATTTATGCAATGCGTGATATTGACGTGGATTTTGCGCCTCAAATTATAAAGGGGACTTTGCACTAGGCTCATTAATGATGGTCATGAATCATGTTAAATGGAAAATGTTAAATGTTAAATGGATTAAATGTTAAATGGTTAAATGTTAAATTGATTAAATGTTAAATGTTAAATGGATTAAATGTTAAATGGATTAAATGTTAAATGGTTAAATGTTAAATGGTTAAATGTTAAATGGTTTAATGGTTAAAAGAAAAGGGGATCTGGTGGGAAATTGATTATGTGACATCACAAGGAATACAGTATATACCTTCATAATGCTGGAGCCGGAGTCAGGATCCAACAATATGCCGAGATCTTTCTGGAGCTAGAGCCAGGGCCCCTGTTACTCTAGAAATTACAGTAGTATGGTGGAGTCAAATTTTTTCACATTACTGACATTGTAAAAGTTTATCCTCTATCGATCTACTGTAATCCCATGTTTTGGAGCCTATTTCGCCTTGGTAAAAGCAGGCAGGGGAACTAGATACCTATGTAAGGAAGTGCATTCACAACATTATACATAGTTTGGATATTTCGTACATCATAATCTAAATCTATAGTCTGGCAATAGAGTTGGCACCTGGACTCAAGGCGAGTTGCGTAGTTTGCATGTACTTCTGCTAAATAGGAGTACACGAAGCGTGGACAGAAATCCGCATTTGTAAATCTATTTTTACGCAACGCGCCTTGAGTCAAGTGCAACTGCTGGCCAGACTATAACTGGTTTCAACCCCATTGGACCTCTAATCTTGTTCCAGCCCCACCTATAGATAATACATAATATCTTGCCAAACGTTAGAAATGTAAAACCTGCCTCCTCGTCTTCATAAAAACTTTCCACAGATCCCTTAAAATGGATCGATCGATCAAAATGCGACAGATTGATATTATTTTCAAATTATATTTTCATTAGGGCGAATGTGGCAAAGAGTTCTCAAAGTGAAGTGAAATGAAGACGAGGATCGATATTCAGATTTCTTTCAGTGAACCTAAAGTAGAGCCAGCAGGTTTCTGCAATGTGATAAAAATATCTCAGTAAGTAGCATCGTGAGCGAAGCGTCAAAAATGCCACTGGATAACTTTTAGCGGGATTTCCAAAAAAACCGCTTGTCACTAGCTCCTCTCAGTGTCGAGATCTCGGCGATCTCCTTATGTACTGAAATCGCCAAAATGGGCATCGACCATTGGGCAATTCTAAACTTTCCAAACGCCCGAAAAATCAAAAGTGGCAGAAATATGCATACTGTAAACCCTCGTTTGTAGCCCCCTCAAATATAGCCCCCCCTCGTATATAGCCCCCCCCTAATCGGCTTCTAACATCGTTTGCCCTCGTATATAGCCCCCTATTGAGAAACGCGAAAAGCATGGAAAACGTGCGTTTTTGCGCAAAAAACAGCGTTTTGAGGGTGTTTCCATGCTCAGAGATCGTTTGAGTCTTTGGAACAGTTCTGAACATTTTACCTGTGGCACCTCTTTCGACAGAAAATTTTTGATGACGAAAATTTCACAATTTTTTTGTGCTAAAAGCTGCAGTTTCGCTTAGAGGAGCTTGGAAACATGCAAAATAACCGCCATAGAATGGTTTAGGAGGTCAAAAAACCTTACTTTGGGTGCAAATGTAAAATGCCCTCGTATATTGCCCCCCTCGTGTAGTATAGCCCCCTCGATATCGCCCCCTAATCGGCGACTAACGTTTTGATAGCCCCGGGGGGCTATAAACGAGGTTTTAACAGTACGTGATGAAAACGATAAAAATTGGCATTGGGCCTGGCAGCTTCCTCAGAGAAGACTCTACCTATGTAGGTACAGGGTGGCTTTTTCCTCCTGGACGATTTTGATTACAATATGAATGGGTTACCCCGCACCGATTTCGCTCAAATTTTGCCTATGTAATGTACAGGGTGATTTATTTCTCCTGAACGATTTTGATTGCCAATTTCAACAGGTTGCCCAGCACCGATTTTGTTCAAATTTTTTCCCCTTATTTCCGAGCGTTTACCATTTACTTGGTAAAAATTTCGAGTTAAAATAATGTACTGGTCACGTGAGAAATTCGAGAGAAAACATAAAATCACAATTTTTCAACATTTTTCACCATAATTTTTGACTACTATACAGTTCTTCCATCAAAATTTTGGAAAATATGGCTAGTGGACTGCTGCAATTTTTATATATGGTAAACAAAACGGCTTTGGATTGTTTTTGTAGACCTTTTTTTTACTCTGCGCCCCCAGAAAGATTTCGGGAGTCATCAAACCTGGTGACTATGGCTCATCAGCTGATTATGCAGCACTGATCAGGCATATGCAACACTAATGAGAAATGAACAATCTCCAAGAAAAGTCAACAACACTGTCAATGTTTTTACCTGTTTTGGGCTTGGATTCCATCTTTCTGAAACAATTTTGCTCCAAGGAAAGAACCGTTGGGCTTTCAATCATTTGGCAGTAAAAAGTGCGCTGAAAAAGCTCGAAAGTGCAATTTTGAAATGAAAGGGGTTAATGCTCACGACCAGTGCAGTATTTTAACTCGAAATTTTTACCAAGTAAATGGTAAACGCTCGGAAATATGTGGGCAAAATTTTAGCAAAATCGGTGCTGGGCAACCTGTTGAAATTGGCAATCAAAATCGTTCAGAGAGAAATAAATCACCCTGTTCTTCCGAGAGTTTGCTTACTACTTTGTTAAAGGCAAGGGGTCCCCTACACCGACTTTCGAATTTAAAGTTCAAACCAAGAATTTTATCATAAACTACATTTTTAACCGAGTCTTTTGCAAAAAACCGCTTTTCCAAAATTCCTATCCGTTCACGAGTTGTCGGTGTCAAAGTTCGAGTCAGTTCGGTACTGGAAGACGGATTTGGGAACCACTACGGTAGTTACCTACGTAGTTTAACTACATACGTAGTGGTTCCGAAGTCAAATGCTTCAATTTTACTGGATTTATCTTCGAATACTCGTGAACGGATCAAAACATTTTTTGAAAAGCGGTTTTTTCAGTTTTGTGTTTAAAATTTTTTTAAACTTTAAATTAGAAAGTCGGTGTAGGGGACCCCTTGCTCTTAAAATTTCGACTTAAAAAGTTTACATTGGTAGATTATCCCCTTCATTTCAAAATTACAATTTCGAGCTTTTTCAACCCACTTTTTACAGCCACTAAATACGAAAGCCTCTATTTTGAGACCCAACGGCTCTTTCCTAAAAGAAAATTAGGTTCAGCAAGATGGGAACCTACGCAGTAAACAGCCAAAAAAGAACATTGACAGTATTTGGTGGCATCTCTTCAGATTGTCTTATCCTCTCGTGCTGCACATCAACTGAACTGATGAGCCCAATCACCAGATTTGATGACTCCCGAATAATTCTTTCTGGGTGTGCAGAAAAGGGGAGAATTGTAGTAGTAGTCAAAAATTATGGCGAAAATGTTGAAAAATTGTGATTTCATGTTCTCTGCTGTTTTTTCCTACTAATACCAGTCAGCATTTTAACTCGAAATTTTACACTATCTACTATATTACTCTTTCTCAATACTGTATTGGCAAATTTCATAAATCGATGTAGGGTACCTTTTAAATTTGGCAATCAAAAAACCGCAGGAGAAAAAACCACCCTGTAGGTTTGAGGTTGATGGATAAATGATGGTTTATTGAAAGATTTGAATAGTCCGTTTGTATGGTGATTTTGGATGTTATGTAGGTGGTTGGTTGTGTTAGTTAGAGTAGTATTGTTTCTAGGTGTATGGTGGTTTATGTGTTTATTGGGTAATTGTGTGTTGGTGGTATATATTTGTTATGTATTGAAAGTGTGTGTAAGTAGTAGTAAAAAAATTTCTTGCTAATACAATTGGTAATAGGGTGTTTTCGAGATTATTATAGTATAGTGTATATGTTTTCGCTCTCAGTTCGGTTCTTCCAGTAGGGGGGTTTTTTTTGTGTGACGTACACTATATCAAAATTTTACCCCTCCTCGGCTCGGAGAATGGCGGACGTAAATACTGGACACTGCAAATCTTTTTTCGCATAAAATTTCGCCTTCCGAAGTTCTCCTCTATTTCGCCAAGAAAACGCGGAGCTACAAAGTAACGCTTTCTGGCGAAAGCGAATTATCAAAAAAGACTTTCAAGTCATAGTACTTTACGTCCGCCATTCTTCTCTATACAGCCTAGCAGGAAATTATATACGCATTACGATTCATACACAGAAAAACTTGCGGCTTGCCTCTTGCGGGGGAAGAACGTGCGAACTTGGTGAGATGGCGAAAACAGTAGTCTAATATCTTTACTGTACGTAGTATATATATTCAGATTTTTGCGGAAAACAGCGTATCTCCAGATTCATCATTCGTGGCGGAGATTGTACTACTACTACACACATCTTCAATTACATTAACAAAATATATAGCTATCATTCAACAGCTCATTATATTTATTCCCAGTAATAAACGACATAAACTCATCTATCCGTATGGAAACAATCTATCTCAACTCAATCAGCCGTGGCGCTGACCATCATAAAGGGCTATGCACAAATCCACCCATCAACAAATTTGAAAATACTCTTCAATAAACCATCAGGTTTTTATGGCCATTCAATCGTCAAAAAATTTATACAGGTAGTTTTTTTCTCCTAAACAATTTTCGTTGCCAATTTTAAAAGGTTACCCTACATCAATTTCACTCAATTTTTGCCCAGATTTTTGAGCGCATTATATTAATTTAGGTACTTAGAATTTCATTAAAATGTATAGTTGTAGTAAAAAACGGCCAGAGGACTACGGAAATCCACGATTTTTCACATTTTTCGCCATAATTTTTTCCCTATTTCTACAATTCTCCCCTTTTCTGCACACCCAGAAAGAATTATTCGGGAGTCATCGAATCTGGTGATTGGGCTACATCGTTGCAGTTGATGATGCAGCGCTGAGAAGATAAGACAATCTGAAGTAATATGCCACCAACACTGTCAATGTTCTTTTTTGGCTGTTTTCGGCGTAGGTTTCCCCATCTTGCTGAACCTATTTTTCTCTTAGGAAAGAGCCGTTGAGCTCCAAAACGAGGCTTTCTATCATTTAGTGGCTGTAAAAGTGGGTTGAAGCTCGAAATTCTAATTTTGAAATGAAGGGGATAATCTTCCAATGCTAGCTTTTTTAGTCGAAATTTTAAAGGCAAGGGGTCCCCTACACCGACTTTCTAATTTAAAGTTCAAACCAATTTTATCATAAACTACATTTTTAACCGAGTCTTTTGCAAAAAACCGCTTTTCAAAATTCCTATCCGTTCATGCGTTATTCGAAGATAAAAATCGATAAATTTCAGTATTGAAGCGGTCCTCGGAGACCACTTACGGTAGTTAACTACGTAGTTTTGAGCTCATCCATACGTGGTTCCCGATCCTGTTGCTTCGGTACTTTGAACTTGACTGACTTTGCACACCGACAACTCGTGAACGGATCAGATTTTGAAAAGCGGTTTTTTGCAAAAGACTCGGTAAATGTAGTTTTATGATAAAATTGGTTTTGATCTTTTTAAATTCGAAAGTCGGTGTAGGGACCCGGCCTTAACAAAGTTGAGTATAGCAAACTCTCGGAAGTACAGGGTGATTTATTTCTCCTGAACGATTTTGATTGCCAATTTCAACAGGTTGCCCAGCACCGATTTTGCTAAAATTTTGCCCACATATTTTCCGAGCGTTTACCATTTACTTGGTAAAAATTTCGATTTAAAATCCTGCCCACTGGTCGTGAGCTTTAACCCCTTTCATTTCAAAATTGCACTTTCGAGGCTTTTTCAGCGCCCTTTTTACTGCCAAATGATTGAAAGCCCAACGGTTCTTTCCTTGGAGCAAAATTGTTTCAGCAAATGGAATCCAAGCCCAAAACAGGTAAAAACATTGACAGTGTTGTTGACTTTTCTTGGAGATTGTTCATTTCTCATTAGTGTTGCATATGCCTGATCAGTGCTGCATAATCAGCTAATGAGCCATAGTCACCAGGTTTGATGACTCCCGAAATCTTTCTGGGGGCGCAGAGTAAAAAAAAAGGTCTACAAAACAATCCAAAGCCGTTTTGTTTACCATATGAAAAATTGCAGCAGTCCACTAGCCATATTTTCCAAAATTTTGATGGAAGAACTGTATAGTAGTCAAAAATTATGGTGAAAATGTTGAAAAATTGTGATTTTATGTTCTCTTTTGTATTTCTCACGTGACCAGTACATTATTTTAACTCGAAATTTTTACCAAGTAAATGGTAAACGCTCGGAAATAAGTGGGCAAAATTTGAACAAAATCGGTGCTGGGCAACCTGTTGAAATTGGCAATCAGAATCGTTCAGGAGAAATAAATCACCCTGTACATTACATAGGCAAAATTTGAGCGAAATCGGTGCGGGGTAACCCATTCATATTGTAATCAAAATTGCCCAGGAGGAAAAAGCCACCTGTACCTACATAGGTAGTTTTCTCTGAGGAAGCTGCCAGGCCCAATGCCAATTTTTATCGTTTTCATCACGTACTGTAAACCCTCGTTTATAGCCCCCCGGGGCTATCAAAACGTTAGTCGCCGATTAGGGGGCTATATACGAGGGGGCTATACTACACGAGGGGGGCAATATACGAGGGCATTTTACATTTGCACCCAAAGTAAGGTTTTTTGACCTCCTGAACTCATTTATGGCGGTTATTTTGCATGTTTCCAAGCTCCTCTAAGCGAAACTGCAGCTTTTAGCACAAAAAATTGTGAAATTTTCGTCATCAAAAATTTTCTGTCGAAGAGGTGCCACAGGTAAATGTTCAGAACTGTTCCAAATGATGCGCAAACGATCCTCCTATGATGGAAACACCCTCAAAACGCTGTTTTTTTGCGCAAAAACGCACGTTTTCCATTGCTTTTCGCGTTTCTCAATAGGGGGCTATATACGAGGGCAAACGATGTTAGAAGCCGATTAGGGGGGGCTATATACGAGGGGGGCTATATTTGAGGGGGCTACAAACGAGGGTTTACAGTATGCATATTTCTGCCACTTTTGATTTTTCGGGCGTTTGCAAAGTTTAGAATTGCCCAATGGTCGATGCCCATTTTGGCGATTTCAGTACATAAGGAGATCGCCGAGATCTCGACACTGAGAGGAGCTAGTGACAAGCGGTTTTTTTGGAAATCCCGCTAAAAGTTATCAGTGGCATTTTTGACCGCTTCGCTCTACGATCGCTACTTACTGAGATATTTTTATCACATTGCAGAAACCTGCTGGTCATAGTTTAGGTTCACTGAAAGAAATCTGAAATATCGATCCTCGTCTTCATTTCACTTCACTTTGAGAACTCTTTGCCACATTCGCCCTAATGAAATATAATTTGAAATAATATCAATCTGTCGCATTTTGATCGATCGATCCATTTTTAAGGGATCTGGTGGGAAAGTTTTTATGAAGACGAGGAGGCAGGTTTTACATTTAACGTTTGGAAGCACCACTGTATGGTATCGTATCTATAGGTGGGGCTGGGGCAATACAAAGATTGAGAGGTCCAATGGGGGTTGAAACCAGTTATAGTCTGGCCAATAGCATGTTGGCACTTGGACTCAAGGCGCGTTGCGTAAAATAGATTTACAAATGCGGATTTCTGTCCACGCTTCGTGTACTCCTATTTAGCAGAAGTACATGCAAACTACGCAACTCGCCTTGAGTCCAGGTGCCAACTGCTATTGGCAAGACTATAGAATTCGATTATTATGTACGAAATATCCAAACTATGTATAATGTTGTGAATGCACTTCCTTACATAGGTATTGTTCCCCCTGCCTGCTTTACCAAGGCGAAATAGGCTCCAAAACATGGGATTACAGTAGATCGATAGAGGATAAACTTTTACAATGTCAGTAATGTGAAAAAATTTGACTCCACCATACTACTTGTAATTTCTGGAGAAAGGGCCCTGGCTCTAGCTCCAGTAAAGATCTCGGCATATTGTTGGATCTGACTCCGGCTCAAGCATTATTAATGTATATACTGTATTCCTTGTGATGTCACATAATCAATTTCCCACCAGATCACCTTTTCATTTAACCATTAAAACATAAAACATTTAACCATTTAACAATTAACCAATTAACAATTAATAAATTTAACAATTAAACCATTTAAAAATTAAAATTTAATCAATTTAACATTTAACCATTTAACATTTAATCCATTTAACATTTAACATTTTCCATTTAACATGATTCATGAACATCATTAATGAGCATAGTGCAAAGTCCCCTTTATAATTTGAGGAGCAAAATCCACGTCAATATCACGCATTGCATAAATTCACTTCGAAATCTCATCATGCTGCTATTATACATCAATTTTGCGTAATATCCGAGACCATATCCACAGAATGCCCGCTTAAGGGCGAGATCCCGCCCCCTCCTCCCGTCATACTGCAACATTTTCTGTTACCAGTAGCCGAAAAGAATGTTCCATTTATTTATGTCACAGGTCAATTTCACCATTGCAAATTCCTTTGTGTTTATTAGCGCTCTCACGGGTAGACATTTTGTACATTGATCCGGGTCCGGGGTCCGGGTCCGGGTTTTGAAACCATGTACCCGCGGGTCTCGGTCCGGGTCGGGTAGTAGGAATATTTACTGTACGACGGTTAGTGTACGACGACACGACAGCATACTGTGTCGACAGACGAACTGACGACGACGTTACGACATACATATGCAATAGACTGTATATAACAATGTTCGTTGAAAGAATACAAACATCCAGGGGGAAATTGGAAATATAGCTCGATATTTCGTGTGAATGTCGAAATTCGAAAATAACGTCCTCTATTCTGAGAAATTTCAACGTGAAACACATCGAGCAGAAAGCCAAAATGTGCGAAATTATACACCTAGACCCGACCCGGATTTTCGCCTATTTTTCCGGGTCCGGGTCCGGGTCCGACAGAAACTGTACTTTTCCCGGGTCCGGGTTCCGGGTCCGGGTACCCGTGAGAGCTCTAGTGTTTATACATTATCTTTTTATGGATTATGGATTTTTTTATCTTTTTTGTGGATTCAAATATGAACAACCATTTTGATGTTGCTTCACAGAGACGAGTCGATCGATTCCTCGGCGCCCCTCTATGTTGCCTCTCGACGCAAGTATTCCAGAAAAACCTATATTGGGGCTATCTTTTGATGAAAGTTCACAACACACAGGCCATTTCAAGGGCGCACAGACGCTGGAAAAGTTCAGGGATGCTCTTTTGAACAAGCACTTCACCGTTTTCCAACGGCTCTGGTGTCATTGTCTCAGGAGAGATGGAGAAAAAGACCTCATATAGCCGTTTACATGGAGACTCTGTTCAAGGAGGAAAACGGCTGAAACGCCGTACAATGAGAAACGGGAGAGATGTTTCATGCCACAGAGAAGTTTCCTCTGAGTACATGACGTTTCATCCAGTCACCCTCCCCATGTTTCATAAAGTGCCCGTGCCCACCCCGCCTGATTGGAAAGACTCCGTATCCACCTAACTCTGGAACCACACGTAGATTATGCGGTCTTTTAGTTTGAGCCAAGGCATCAACACAAAATTTCAGCATTCCACATAATTCGAAATTGCGACGGCTCAACGAAGCTCAAAATCACGTTTTGTAGAGCAGAAACATTTCTTCTAATTTCAAAAACTCTGCTCCATGCGTTGCTGTGCTGGCAGTGGGAATCCGCAGCTGCAGGGGGCAGTGGGGATGCCCATCATCCTCATGCGGCGCAACCCCCCCCCCCCCCCCCCCCCCGTCAGGGTCAGCATCAGAAATGAGAGTGCCGACCCCCTCCCCCCCTCCCGTCAGACGACATCAGAGGCTGGGCCAGGGGAGAGACCCAGCCCTCCCCCTCCCACCACAAATGACAACATGCTCCCTAGGCCAGTTTTGGGAGACGTGTTTGAACTGCGCACGTGTTCCGGGTCCAGTGAGCACTCAGTGAAGCGAGCATCTCTGGTTAATGAATTACGTCCACTGCTCAGTGTACGATAATGCTTGTAGAGCATTTGGGAACTCTAGCGTTCCTTTTGATCTAAGTGCAAGAAGCCTAATGAACGAACACAATCAATCTGGAAAGCGATTTTGATCGCCACAATTTTATGGCTTAATAGGCAAAACCTCCATAGTGAAGCAACATCAAACAATGTATGTATCTTTTGATCCACAAAAGAAAAAATCCATAATCCATAAAAGAAATAAAACACAGAGCTCTCACGGGTACCCGGACCCGGAACCCGGACCCGGGAAAACCCGGCTTTGCTACCCGGACCCGGACCCGGACCCGGAAAAATAAGCGAAAATCCGGGTCCAATCCTAGGTGTGTAATTTCGCACAATTTTGCTTTCTGCTCGATTAGTTTGTACATTTCGTCTGAAATTTTCTCAAGAATAGAGGACAGTTATTTTCGAATTTCGACATTCACACGAAATATCGAGCTCTATTTTTCCATTTCCCCCTTGATGTTTGTATTCTTTCAACGAACTTATATCATCTATTGCATATGTATGTACGTAACGTACGTACGTACAGTTCGTACTGTACGCCACAATATGCTGACGTGTACTTACGTACACCTAACACGTTACGTCCGTATTTTCTCCTATTCTTCCCGGCCCGGGCCCGGGTCCCGCGGGTAGCATTTTCAAAACCCGGGTTTTCCCGGGTCCCGGTCCCGGATCATGCAAAATGCCTACCCGTGAGAGCTCTAATAAACACAAAGGAATTTGCAATGGTGAAATTGACCTGTGACATAAATAAATGAAACATTCTTTTTTGGCTACTGGTAACAGAAAATGTTGCTATGAACATCTCGCCTTTAAGCGGGCAGTCCGCATGGTACCCTGGATACCTGAGACGCAAAATTGATGTATAATAGCAGCATGATGGATTACCGAAGTGAATTTATGCAATGCGTGATATTGACGTGGATTTTGCGCCTCAAATTATAAAGGGGAAAACTTTGCACTAGGCTCATTAATGATGGTCATGAATCATGTTAAATGGAAAATGTTAAATGTTAAATGGATTAA
>JASAMW010007183.1:52500-67125 GCA_030247985.1 Epsilonema sp. ZAB3_2
GGGCTATACTACACGAGGGGGGCAATATACGAGGGCATTTTACATTTGCACCCAAAGTAAGGTTTTTTGACCTCCTGAACTCATTTATGGCGGTTATTTTGCATGTTTCCAAGCTCCTCTAAGCGAAACTGCAGCTTTTAGCACAAAAAATTGTGAAATTTTCGTCATCAAAAATTTTCTGTCGAAGAGGTGCCACAGGTAAAATGTTCAGAACTGTTCCAAATGATGTGCAAACCATCTCCTATGCATGGAAACACCCTCAAAACGCTGTTTTTTGCGCAAAAACGCACGTTTTCCATGCTTTTCGCGTTTCTCAATAGGGGGCTATATACGAGGGCAAACGATGTTAGAAGCCGATTAGGGGGGGCTATATACGAGGGGGGGCTATATTTGAGGGGGCTACAAACGAGGGTTTACAGTATGCATATTTCTGCCACTTTTGATTTTTCGGGCGTTTGCAAAGTTTAGAATTGCCCAATGGTCGATGCCCATTTTGGCGATTTCAGTACATAAGGAGATCGCCGAGATCTCGACACTGAGAGGAGCTAGTGACAAGCGGTTTTTTTGGAAATCCCGCTAAAAGTTATCAGTGGCATTTTTGACCGCTTCGCTCTACGATCGCTACTTACTGAGATATTTTTATCACATTGCAGAAACCTGCTGGTCATACTTTAGGTTCACTGAAAGAAATCTGAAATATCGATCCTCGTCTTCATTTCACTTCACTTTGAGAACTCTTTGCCACATTCGCCCTAATGAAATATAATTTGAAATAATATCAATCTGTCGCATTTTGATCGATCGATCCATTTTTAAGGGATCTGGTGGGAAAGTTTTTATGAAGACGAGGAGGCAGGTTTTACATTTCTAACGTTTGGAAGCACCACTGTATGGTATCGTATCTATAGGTGGGGCTGGGGCAATACAAAGATTGAGAGGTCCAATGGGGGTTGAAACCAGTTATAGTCTGGCCAATAGCAGTTGGCACTTGGACTCAAGGCGCGTTGCGTAAAATAGATTTACAAATGCGGATTTCTGTCCACGCTTCGTGTACTCCTATTTAGCAGAAGTACATGCAAACTACGCAACTCGCCTTGAGTCCAGGTGCCAACTGCTATTGGCCAGACTATAGATTTAGATTATGATGTACGAAATATCCAAACTATGTATAATGTTGTGAATGCACTTCCTTACATAGGTATCGTTCCCCTGCCTGCTTTTACCAAGGCGAAATAGGCTCCAAAACATGGGATTACAGTAGATCGATAGAGGATAAACTTTTACAATGTCAGTAATGTGAAAAAATTTGACTCCACCATACTACTGTAATTTCTAGAGTAACAGGGGCCCTGGCTCTAGCTCCAGTAAAGATCTCGGCATATTGTTGGATCTGACTCCGGCTCCAGCATTATGAAGGTATATACTGTATTCCTTGTGATGTCACATAATCAATTTCCCACCAGATCCCCTTTTCTTTTAACCATTAAACCATTTAACATTTAACCATTTAACATTTAACCATTTAACATTTAATCCATTTAACATTTAATCCATTTAACATTTAACATTTAATCAATTTAACATTTAACCATTTAACATTTAATCCATTTAACATTTAACATTTTCCATTTAACATGATTCATGACCATCATTAATGAGCCTAGTGCAAAGTCCCCCTTTATAATTTGCCGAGGGCCGGCAAAATCCACGTCAATATCACGCATTGCATAAATTCACTTCGAAATCCATCATGCTGCTATTATACATCAATTTCTTTTTTTTCGTTGGCGTCTCAATTATCCAGGGTACCATGCGACTGCCCGCTTAAAGGCGAGATCTCATAGCAACATTTTCTGTTACCAGTAGCCAAAAAGAATGTTTCATTTATTTATGTCACAGGTCAATTTCACCATTGCAAATTCCTTTGTGTTTATACATTATCTTTTTATGGATTATGGATTTTTTTATCTTTTTTGTGGATTCAAATATTGATACATACCATTTTTTGATGTTGCTTCATGGAGGTTTTGCCTTTAAGCCATAAAATTGTGGCGATCAAAATCGCTTTCCAGATTGATTGTGTTCATTCATTAGGCTTCTTGCACTTAGATCAAAGGAACGCTAGAATTCCCAAATGCTCACAAGCATTATCGTACTGAGCATGGACAAATTCATTAACCAGAGATGCTCGCTTCACTGAGTGCTCACTGGACAATCACGGCGCAGTTCAAACACGCCAAAACTGCCTAGGGAGCATGTATGTACAAATTATGTCAGGTGGGAGGGGGAGGGCTGGGTCCCTCTCCCCCTGGCCCAGCCTCTGATGTCAGTCTGAGAGGGAGGGGGGAGGGGGTCGGCACTCATCAATATTCTGATGCTGACCCTGACGGGGGGGGGGGGGGGGGGTTGCCCCCCATGAGGATGATGGGCATCCCCACTGCCACCACTGCCACTGCGGATATCCCCACTGCCAGCACAGCAAACGCATGGAGCAGAGTTTCTTGAAAATTAAGAACGAAAATGTTCTCTATACTAAACAAAAACGTCGATTTTGAGCTTAGAGATTCAACCGTCGCAATTTCCGAATTATGTGGACCAAATAGCTGAAATTTTGTAAGTTGATGCCTTGGCTACAAACTAAAAGAACCGCATAAAAATCTAACGTGTGGTTCCAGAGTTAAGGTGGATACGGAGTCTTTCCAAATACAGGCGGGGTGGGCACGGGCACTTTATGAAACATCAAGGGGAGGGTGACTGGATGAAACGTCAATGTACTCAGAGGAAACTTCTACTGTGGCATGAAACATCAATCTCACCAGTTTACTCATTAGTACAGGCGTTTCGCCGTTTTCCCTCCTTGAACAGAGTCTACCATAGTAAACAGGCTATATGAGGTCCTATTTTCATCCATCTCTCCTGAGACAATGACAACCAGAGCCAGTTGGAAAACGGTGAAGTGCTTGTTCAAAAGAGCATCACCTGAACTTTTCAACAAGCGTCTGTGCGCACCTTGAAATGGCCTGTGTGTTGTGAAAACTTCATCAAAAACGATAGCCCCAAATATAAGGTTTTTCTGGAATAACTTTGCGTAGAGGCAACATAGAGGGGCGCCAGAGGAATCGATCGACTCGTCTCTGTGAGACGAATCGAATGGTATGCTGGATGTTGAAATCTACCCCGCGGTTCGTTCTGTAGCGCGCCAAATCGCATGTTTTTGGGGGTGTTTTGAGACGTCGTACAGCGTCAAATACAAATGCTTTTGCGTCGCTCTTTTTATGTGTTGATAGACCTAGATTTGTTTCTACTATGAGAGCAAAACTGCATGCGTGTATGTGCTGTGTGGCGAGCACTGTAGCTGCTCAAAGTTGGGTCGGAAAGACTCCGTATCCACCTTAAATGCAAGGAAATGTGTCGGTTTATTATGAGACACTCTGTATTGTAGCTCAAAAGTGCAGTATTAAGATCATAAAGTAATCGTAAATTGCTGTAGTCGACAATATTTATGCCAAAATAAAATTAAAGTTTAGTCGATGAGTTGTCAACGTTGGTGGCTAGCAGGAACGAAAATCTCATCAGCGTTCAGGCAGTGAATGTAGTGTACTATGTGGTTTGTAGGGCGATTGACTTGTACGTACATTAGCAATGCGGACATTGGTGTGTATGCCATCTCCGATGGCATTTCCTGTCTGTTGCCTATATAAGTGCGTGTTGCCTTGCAAATAACACTCTTAGCCACCTTCCTCTCTACAGAACGGTCGGCCACCTTCTCGGCCTCTCTCCTGCCTCCTCCAGATCATTGGTGACACTCATGGCCCGTTCACAACGAACGCTGATATCGACGTCAACGCAGATATCGACGTTCGACGCAGATATCGACGTTCAACGCAGATATCAACGTTTGACGCAGATATCGACGTTCAACGCAGATATCGACGTTCGACGCAGATATCGACGTTCGACGCAGGTATCGACGTTCGACGCAGATATCGACGTTCGACGCAGATATTAGCGATCGCAGAAAAAAGTAGCAAACATCGACGAAAACTTGATGGAAATACGTACGTACGTACGTACCAAACAACATCATCATCTATGCCGGCGTTATTATTGGAGAAAAATAAAGATTTACGTAGATTTCCATAATCTACGTTGAACGTCGATATCTGCGTCGAACGTCGATATCTGCGTTGAACGTCGATATCTGCGTCGAACGTCGATATCTGCGTCGAACGTCGATATCTGCGTCGAACGTCGATATCTGCGTCGAACGTCGATATCTGCGTTGAACGTCGATATCTGCGTCGAACGTCGATATCTGCGTTGAACGTCGATATCTGCGTTGACAGCGTTCGTTGTGAACGGGCCATCAGCGGTTTCGAACCCAGGCCAAGCCCGAAGAACCCCAATCGGACGCAGGAGGGACCATGGGGACCCAAGAAAGCCACGCCTCCGGCGGTCAAGGATCAGGGAACCAGCGCCTGGTTTCAGCTTCCTGTCTTGCCCCAAGACCAGCCACGCTGACCCAAGCGATGCCTTCAGGCCACGCCAGACCCCTAGGACCCGGACCTCACCCATGGGACAAGATGCGCGCCTACCACCTGCCCTGGCAGAGCCTAGCAAACTCAGCGGAATGGTGCAGAGAATGGGCCATCTCCAGTCCAGCCAGCATCCCTGATGCCACAGTCTCACAGGCGGAGACCAATGGCGGTCACAACCCCAGGAGGAGGAGAAGCAGAACAGAGCCAACAAGATAGCAACACTGTTCCCAAGTTAACCCCTCGCCATCCGAAGCAGCCATACTGACTTCAAGACCGAAAAAGCCTGTTCTTCACCCCAGCCTTCTTCTGGGGAGAGTGATGGTGTGTAGGGCGATTGACTTGTACGTACATTAGCAATGCGGACATTGGTGTGTACGCCATCTCCGATGGCATTTCCTGTCTGTTGCCTATATTGCATGTACTGTGTGTATTGGTGCTCTGTTGTGCATATGTACAGGGTGTACCAGAATAAAGTCTCCGGATGTTTGTGCTTATAACTCCACAACGGAGCATCATTTTTCACTGCAGTCTTTTGCAATAACCCTTTGCGTGGGTACTGGTTCCATATGGAACCGTTTTCTTCATTGCGACCGAATTTGGAAAGTAAATGTACAACTTTTTTAAGAAAATGTACAGGTTTTGCACAATGTCCAATGTACAGCGTTAAGTTGTAATGTATGTACAGGTATAATGTACAGCTGTATACAGTGAACAGCAAAGCAATGTACAAGTCTAATGTACAACTTTGTTGTTGGCATCAAACATTTGACCAAATGTACAGTACAGCAAAACGCTGTACACTCGGTGACCAGGGGTAATTTATTGGTCATTTGAGCTGTACATTAAAAGGGACCAAAACAAAATCCACGACGAGGGATATGTAGCCAAGGCTTCAACGTTTGTGCAGGCAAAATTTCAGCCACGTAGTCCACCTACCAAGGAAGTTATGAAGGCTTGAACTTTCGGCTCAAATTCAACAGAAATTTTTATGCTTCTAACCTTGATTAAGGACAAAGCTAGCTCTCCACGGCCAAGTTTTTCAATTTTTCTTTGTATTACCATAACAGATTTGGTTCTTCCGCCTTTCAATAAAATATTGAAGAGGATGTAAAAATGCACAGGGTGATTTTTCTCCTTTAGGATTTTAAATACAAAATGCGCCTACATACGTTACGTCCCTGCTGGTTTCCTGGAATCTGCTTCAACGACAGTGAGAGCTGTCTGCGGCATCCATCGCCTGGCCCGTCCAGCATCTCATCGTCATCAACTAAGTTGCGGGACTCTCCTCCCTCTGGCTGGTAACAGACGTTGCTCATTGGCTACTCAAGCTACGCTTGAGCACGCGGTGTCAATGTGGAACCTGCTGCCACCGGAGTTATTCCTCAAGAGGGTAGGCGGGGACTTGGAGGCGTACAGTCCATGACACGTGACAAGTAGGTATCCCCTCGGCGAGCGGTGGAAGCGGGGAGACACCAGGGAGACACCGCGCGACTCGCGCGGAGTGATGGAGATGGAAAAAGAAAAGAAAGGAAAAAAGAAATTGAACAGAAGAAAACGAGTGAGTAGGTCTAGCAAAGCATTATTTTGCCACAAATTGCGATTCTACAAGAGCATAGAACACAGAAGTTGAAGCAAGGAGACAGAAAGATTCCAAAACACGTCACAATTCTCCTCCTTTCTTTGTTTCATTTCTCCTCCTTTCACGTACCCCTAAAGCGCGCGCTCTAGGGGTACGTGCTGCTTTTCTCCTCCGTTTCACCGGGTGGCGCGCGCACACCGGGAGGCAGGCAAATCCTCGATTTCTGAGGTCAGCCTTTTTGAGCCGCTTCCTGTTGGCCTAGAAAGTTGAATTAGCATGCGTAAACGTTGAAACCTTGGCTACATACCGTGCGCGACACGTGATAAGTACTGGCAGGAGTCCCCGCACCCTCCCCGGAGGTCGCCCGGTGTGCGCGCGCGGTCCGCCCGGTGAAACGGAGGAGAAAAATGAACACGTACCCCTAGAGCGAGCGCTTTAGGGGTACGTGAAAGGAGGAGAAATGAAACGAAGAAAGGAGGAGAATTTTGACGTGTTTTGGAATCCTCCTGTCTCCTCGCTTACACTTTTGTGTTCTATGCTCTTGTAGCTTCGCAATGTGTGGCAAAATATTGCTTTGCTAGGCCTTCTCACTCGTTTTCTCCTGTTCAGTTTCTTTTTTTCTTTCCTTTCTTTTTCTGTCTCCGTTTACTCCGCGCGAGTCGCGCGGTGTCTCCCCGGTGTCTCCTCGCGCTCTCCCCGCTTCCACCGCGCGCCGTGGGGATTCCTACTTGTCACGTGTCGCCGACTGTACTGCAAAAGACCGCGGTGAAAAATGACGCTCCATTGTAAAGATATTTAAGCGCAAACATCCGGAGAGTAAATTCTGATACACCCTGTACTTCACCTTGTATTGTGTGACGTGTTGTTATTTGTATGTGTTACCTGCACATTTCTGTTAGGTGTAATCATTATACGTAGCCAACGTATGTACAGTAATACCTACAGGTAAAATTGGATCACCAAATTAGATAAGTAGTCGTATTATTGCCAGTTTTCATGCTTTTCAATCTTTCGTTTTCACTGTTTTCGTGCTTTTTGTGCCCAAGTTTTTGTGCTTTTTGTGCTTCGTGCCCAAGAAGTACAGTACGTAATAGGTAGCTGAATAGGTATTTCATGTGGTAACGTAATACGTAGAGTAAATAATATCGATCATATCGTAAAATACTGTAAAGCTTAGTGTATAACCCCCTTCGAATATAACCCCCCTCGTGTATAACCCCCTATTTGGTGACTAACAATTTTTATCCCCCCTCAACCAAAATTGTTTAAACGCGTAAAACGCGCAAATAAAGCAAAATAAGCATGTTGGTGATGATTCTGCACATTTTGCTTGGTCTCGTGTATAACCCCCCTCGTGTATAACCCCCTCGAATCGGCGACTAACGATTTTTATCCCCCGGGGGTTATACACGAAGCTTTACAGTAATAGATTAGACTAAGAGTGTACAGTAATACCTACTGTTATATGTATTATTATATTTTACAAGCTTGCATGGTAAAAAATTTAAAATCTTATGTGAAGTTGGGTTGAAAATTGGAGGACAGGAGGGTGGCTGTTCAGGGGCGTGGGGTCGATGACAAGGAAGTTAGGGAGGATGTGGCAGTGGCAGGACGTGGCAGCTTTTTCAAGGCAGTTGGAGGGATGTGGTGAGCTGACTGGTCTGCTATTCTTGGGGTTCTTTCTGGGGTCAAAATTTCAGCTTGATACCTACTCTACTGTAATACGGAAGTTATAAGGCTGGATCGTTAGGTACGTACTGTCTACGTGGGACGCTGTAAAACTGCCTAAGCAAGAGTTATATATTTTTGGTACTGGGCTATCCGATTGCGATTATAAAATAAGATGCGATGCGGTTATTTTCACCTCAAAAGTTCTCATAACTTGGTTAAAATCGGTGCATTAATACAGAAGATATGCTTGATAGTATACTGTAAACCCTCGTTTGTAGCCCCCCTCGAATATAGCCCCCCCTCGTATATAGCCCCCCTAATCGGCTACTAACATCATTTGCCCTCGTATATATAGCCCCCTATTGAGAAACGCGAAAAGCAACGGAAAACGTGTGTTTTTGCGCTAAAAACGGCGTTTTGAGGGTGTTTTCATGCATAGGAGATCATTTGCACATCATTTGGAACAGTTCTGAACATTTTACCTGTGTCGCCTCTTCGACAGAAAATTTTTGATGACTAAAATTTCACAATTTTTCAGGCTAAAAGCTGCAGTTTTGATTAGAGGAGCTTGGAAACATGCGAAATAACCGCCAGAAATGAGTTCAGGAGGTCAAAAAACCTTACTTTGGGTGCAAATGTAAAATGCCCTCGTATATTGCCCCCCTCGTGTATAGCCCCCCCTCGTATATAGCCCCCCTAATCGGCGACTAACGTTTTGATAGCCCCAGGGGGCTATAAACGAGGGTTTACAGTAATATAGGTTCGACCTGAACTCGAACTCGAAAAAACCTTAATTTTTTAGTGAACCTGAACTCGAACTTGAACACAAATGAGAAATTTTTGAGAACCTGAACTTTAACTCGAACTCAAATTCATCAAAAAAATTAATTAAGGTTCTCAGAATTAGGTTCAATTAAGGTTCAATAAGGTTTTATTGTGGTCCATTCAAGTTTTTTGTGTGCCTATGGAAATATTGTAAGAAAAATCGCCACCCTTCAGCTACGTATACCTTGAAGCCAGAAATCAAGTCAAGTCAAGTCAAGTCAAGTTTACTTTCCATAATGTGGGAACAGACATTAACCCGACCATACTAGGTAAAGACGATGAAACGTAATCACCCGGGGGTATGCTTGATGTCGCCACCCGTAACTAAGATGTCATGTAAAAACAGGTACTCGTACATATATATGTAGGTACGGTATGTAAGTTTATCGGCATAGAAATTTGCAATCGTATCCATTATGTAGAACATAGCCTGAAACGGTCCGGGGTCATTCCTCCTCCTCCGCCATCGCCGTGTTCCCCCATCTGGTTTTCCTGATTAAGGCACCTAGCCGGATTTGCGAGTAGCGGGATATGCAATTCTCGTCTGTCGAATGTCGAATGTCGAATTGGCACCTTGGGCATACAAAGGTAATGGAAAATTGCAAAAGTGATGAACAAAGTGCTGGCCAAGAAGCATTTTTCCAATTTTCACATATACATTTTGTAAGAAAAAATTGAACCTGAACTCGAACTTGAACTCGAAAAAACCTTTATTTTTTGGTGAACCTGAACTCGAACTCGAACTCAAATTGAAATGCTGAACCTGAACTCGAACTTGAACTCGAATTGTCTAAAATTTTGAACCTATATTATACTAATGCTTGTGAGCACTTTTGACGTTTTGAGGTGGCATATCACAATACTATTAAACAGCCGGTAGTAGCGAACACGTTTGAAGTTCATATGCTCGTGCCATTCCCGACAACTCGCCTTTACTGGTACATGTTACTGTTACGACTCCCTACCAAAGGCGCGTCAACTTCCCGAAGCTTTTGAGTTTTTTCGCTCATGAGACGACCATGAAATTCTGAGAAAATACTTACATCCCCCTCCGCATAGACACACCGAAAATAAACGGGCGCTCTCTATGCGCCGCGTACAAAGTGCGGCGCGCGCGCGCAGACAGTTGCGAAATGCGCGCCAAATTCTAGTCCGCTTCTTTCGCAACTGTCTACGCGCGCGCGCCGCACTAGCACGCGGCGCATAGACAGCGCCCGGATTTTTTCGGTGTGTCTATGCGGAGGGGGGATGTAAGTATTTTCTCAGGATTTGAGGGGAGAACTTTCGGAAAAGCAGATATTTTACGTGCAAACATGATACTGTACGTTACATTACATACCTAGGTATGTATTTCAAACGTGTCCACTGCTGTATTGTATACTGAAGACTAACAGACTTTGTTGCACTCAATGGCCGTCACTGGGACATATGAAACTATGGGATTTGTAACAAAGCAGGTCATATCTCCCTTGTTGCAGCTACATAACACCTGTGCACCGCTTCCAAGCAGTATATCTTGCGCCAGCCCATCATTTGCTGTGTCATACGATTTGCAACTTGAAGTCCCAAACCTGATCAGGAATTGATTCGCGTCCCCTGTAGTGCATTTTGTGTAGTCGTACGCGGTGCTGTCTGCGCTCTCAATTGTACAGGTCGTTCCCGTGCATGAAGTAGTACTCGAGTCAAAGTTGGCACTCTCTCCGGAAGCGCCGATTGTGAACATGCAAGATTCATCTAAAGAAAAACACGCAGAAAATGCACTCTGTTGTTTCCACTGACACCCAAAGTTTACATCAGGAAGCGCTGATATTACAACAGACAACATAACACCCCGTTTAACTGCATCGTTTAGTCATTTTTGTCCAAAAACATCATAATCTTCAAAGCGGAAAAACCGGCGTTTTAGACTTTTTCGGCCGGTTTTTTGCATCATAGCAAGGACTTGCAGGTGTTCTAAAGAAGAAAATCCAGAAAACGGAGATGCCGACAAATATTTGCTGCATTTATCTCGCCGATAGCAAAACAAGGCAAAGCGCCCACATTCGAAGCGAGGGTGCTTTTCCTCTGGGTCATTCACAGACAACTTTATAGTTGTCTATGCTCCCGTACTGAGTTGCGCTCGGCTTGTTGGACCTGCAATGGTCCATGAAATGTCTTTTCTTAAACTTCGCAAAAAATTTCGTTTTTATACGTGTTGAGCTCAATATTTCTATTTGGTGCTGTTGTGGAAAATTTTTTGCGAAGTTTAGGGAAAGACATTTCATGGACCATTGCAGGTCCAACAAGCCGAGCGCAATTCAGTACGAGAGCATATACAACTATAAAGTTGTCTGTGAATGACCCAGAGGAAAAGCACCCTCGCCTTAGTCGTTCCATGGCGCATGCGTTGTGGTCCAATACAAACAAGTACCGTATTTACCTGTGCATAGCCCCCCTATGCATAGCCCCATATTATTGGCAGAACATAAAAAATGCCCCATGCATAGCCCCATATGTACTGTAGGGTACCACGTTAACCGCTCCCAGGTCCATCTAGCTAGATCTAGCTAGATTTTCCACGTACTTCCATTTCGTGGACTACTGGAATTATTCGTGAAGTATTTGGTTGTTGTCGACTTTCCTGTGCGTTTTGAAAAATAAAAGTGGAAAGTGGAGCTAAAAATAGTCAAAAGGCAACAACGAAATGCGCGTCAAATGCAGAAGCAGAATACATACAGCACAAAATTTATTATCTAGCTAGATGGACCTGGGAGCGGTTACCGGGGTACCTGAACCTACCTACAGTACCTACATAAGCTGGTCATAAGCTACCCATAGCCACTCTCACACCAAGCTAAGGTGCCTATAAGCCTGCTTGGGGGTGTATTGTACTAGAATAACCCTGGTACATATGACCTCAACTACGCCCTAAAACACGTGCTTTTAGCCGAAAAAATATGCCTCTGCGCACCTCTCAAAAACATAAAAAATGCCCTATGCATAGCCCCCCCCCCCCCTATGCAAAGCCCCATAGGACTTCTCAATTTTTGCATAGCCCGGGCTATGCATAGGGGGCTATGCATAGGTAAATACGGTACTCAAAATTGATGACGAAATTTGAGGACAACAAATCACACAAATCGCCTTGAGGCAAAGCACACAAATCGCTATGTGGTCAAGGCAGCTATCCTAAACCTTATGTTTTGACTACACTGACACTACAGTACCGTATCTACATGAGAAATGGCGCCTATGTCTCAAGCCATTCTGATCTTGATATTTTATTGATAATTCACAAGCTTCTTGCTTCAGGGGTGTAGGCTCATTATACAGGGTGTCTGATAATATACCGTCCAACTTTCCATGTGTGTATGTAACACTGGAACCACACTTTAGATTTAACTTCAGGCACAGTGGAAGCTGCTCAAACATCTTCTTTCTCTGACAGTCAAAAACCGAGGTTCTTCGAATTAAGAAACGTTTTCTGTACCGGTTGCAAAGTACGCGGAAGGGGGATAGTTTTTGTGAATCGAGATAATATGCCTATCGGAATCCCCATCAAAAACTGCATATGTGGATGAACTTTTAAAGAAAATTTTCTTCAGGCATCATCGAGATATTGAGGGGTAAAGGTTGGAAGGTCGCATTTTGCCGTTTTTCAGCATTTTCAGCCATATTTCAGCAACCAGAGGTGTAGCGGGCTACAATTTGGCACACATATATGCCCCATAGGGACCCATGTCTGGACCTAATTTGAGCCCAATCCGCAACTTGCATGGCGAGATATAGTGTCGGAAAGCTCAAACTTAAGTATTTTGCACCTGTTGCAAATTCGGTTATATGAATACCACGGCGCGAATACATGCCCTGCACGGGGTAAAATTTTGATAGAAAGTAGAGAAGGGTTAGGCCTACAAACTTTATTACTACAGCAAAATTTTCATAGAGTTAGAATTTTGACTACGGGCCTCTTGAAAGTTGAAAAATTCAGCAAAAATGATCCCACTTTTTCTATTATCCAAGATAAAAGAGCAATACCACTGAAATTTTTTGCTCATAAGTAACCTATCTTATGTGGAATTTGATGTAGTTTTCAAAAATAAAATTGTTTTCCCCCAAATTTAAAGGGGGGCTCGCATAAAAAAAGCTGTTGTCGCGAAATAAAAAACAAATAGTCAGAATATATGCAATTTTTAATGGCAAATTTAGAAATAAAAAGAAAATTTTAAAAATCCTTTAACAGTCGGTTTTTACACACATTTGAAGGTTTTGGAGGCCCCTTAGACCTTAGAAACGTCCGATATGTAACTTCTTAATCCCACTATCAGATTCCCCATTAAATTTGCTACAAAACGATACTTCTTTTTCCCTAGAGGTGGACCACGTACGTATACATCAAAGTAGTCCAAAACCAACCACAGGTTTGCCCTTTTGGCTACTGTTCCAGAACATCAGCTTATACTGATTGTATGAGAAAAAGCTGGACTTGCAGTCAGTTTTTTTGCCACATGACATATAGTGACCATCTCTGATAAAGAACACATGAATGGTTTTGTAGCAAATTTAGTGGGGAATCTGATAGTGGGGTTAAGAAGTTACATATCGGACGTTTTTAGGTCTAAGGGCCTCCAAAACCTTCAAATGCATGTAAAAACCGACTGTTAAGGAATTTTTAAAATTTTCTTTTTATTTTCAAATTTGTCATTAAAAATTGCATATATTCTGACGATTTATTTTTTATTTCGCGACAACAACTTTTTTTTTGCTAGCCCCCCTTTAACCCTTAGCCAAAAATTGCCAAAATATACTACTTTTGCAAAATTATATGCTAGGAGTTAAATTTTTTGGGAAAACCAATTTTATTTTTGAAATCTACATCAAATTCTACATAAGATAGGTTACTTATGAGGAAAAAATTTCAGTGGTATTGCTCTTTTATCTTGGATAATAGAAAAAGTGGGATCATTTTTGCTGAATTTTTCAACTTTCAAGAGGCCCGTAGTCAAAATTCTAACTCTATGAAAATTTTGCTGTAGTAGTAAAGTTTGTAGGCCTAACCCTTCTCTACTTTCTGTCAAAATTTTACCCCGTGCAGGGCATGTATTCGCGCCGTGGTATTCATATAACCGAATTTGCAACAGGTGCAAAATACTTTAGTTTGAGCTTTCCGACACTATATCTCGCCATGCAAGTGGCGGATTGGGCTCAAATTTGGTCCAGACATGGGTCCCTATGGGGCATATATGTGTGCCAAATTGTAGCCCGCTACACACTCTGGTTGCTGAAACATGGCTGAAAATGCTGAAAAACGGCAAAATGCGACCTTCCAACCTTTACCCCTCAATGTCTCGATGATGCCTGAAGAAAATTTTCTTTAAAAATTCATCCACATATGCAGTTTTTGATGGGGAATCCGATAGGCATATTATCTCGATTCACAAAAAGTACCCCCCTTCCGCCTATACTACAGGCAAGAGCCCATAGCTACAGGCTACTCTCAATCCTTACAGAAAACGTCTCTTAATAGTACCTACCAATTTAGGGGGTCTTCTGTGCATGGTCCAAACAAAATTGGTCCAGTAATGAAAAAAGATGTCCCGTAGTGCAAAAAATGTGCATCTCATGCATTAGCCCCAGTGCCAGCGTAACAAACGCATAGAACTGGGTATCTTGAGAAATTATGGGGAAATTTGGAGAAATTGGTATGGAAAAAATTTTTATCCATACCAAAAAACGTCGATTTTGAGCTAAGAGTTTGAAACCGTCGCAATTTCCGAAGTATGTGGACCACGTTAGCTGAAATTTTGTACACATCAAAGCTGAAACTCTGGCTACAAAATAAAAAACCGCATAAAAATCGAAGGTATGGTTGTAGAGTTACATGCATGGAAAGGTGGACGATTTATTATGAGACACTCTATAGTTGCCTCAAGTTATTGAAAGACGGAGGTTAGGCGTTTATTTTCTCTATTCACTTCTTGGGCGTTGGGCTTTTCTTCCACTTATCTTGTCATC
The DNA here is from genome assembly GCA_030247985.1 of Epsilonema sp. ZAB3_2. Lineage (NCBI taxonomy): Eukaryota > Metazoa > Nematoda > Chromadorea > Desmodorida > Epsilonematidae > Epsilonema > Epsilonema sp. ZAB3_2. The sequence continues at coordinate 67,108 of JASAMW010007183.1, forward strand.
GCCTTATTTGTCATCGCC
>JASAMW010007184.1:0-15172 GCA_030247985.1 Epsilonema sp. ZAB3_2
TATAATTCCATCCAATTCCATCCAATCAACAAGTGTTGGAACACAAGCTGCCTAGCTGCACCTATCTGCCAATGGTCACCTCCAAACATGTGCTGAGCAGGTTTTTGTTAGGTTATCTACATGGTTTATCCACTTTTGTCCCATAATTTAGATTAGCCGGTTGATGTGATCACGTGATCGGCGTCTCAAAGCGAACGGAAGAAGACTATTGTACATATGAAGCAGTCGGAGCAAAAACATGCATCTGAACTTACTAGGAGCGTAAGGGAACCATTTTTTCGCACTCTAATCCGCCTCAGTAGAAATTTCTTACTAGGGCTAGATGAGGCAGAAAAACTTACTAAACCTAGTCCTAGTAACTTTTCAAGAGGGCAAAGGGCAGGCCACCTGCGACTGCCTCCGGCCCTTTTCGTCTTTGTCTCACTAATCCGGCCACCCTTTTGTCTTTCCGACCGTGTCTGCCCTGCCTCTTTCTGTGCATGTGCTGCAAAAATTTTTTGTCTCTTCAACGTCTCCTTCTTTGCCTGCGATTTATCCTTGAGTTTCTGGCAAGAACGAAAACCAAGACCCCCATTTTGTTGTGCATTGTACGTGTGTGCATGTTTGATTAGGCCTACCCAATCACACAATGCCAACATTTTAGTTGACCAACAAGCGCAACCAATGTTTTTTCTGCGTTTAAGTCTTGTTTTTCAGCCGCAAAGTTACCACCATTCGTTTTGCAGAAAGAAAGGCACTACATACAGTATATTGTTGTACTCAAGCTAGACCCGGAGTTGCAAAATTTGGCAGCACACTATGTAAATGCCCAGCGGTTGAAAATGAGACGTACCTACAGTATACAAAAGTTTTATTATACAAGTGTATGTATGTAATATGTATGTAGGCCATGTGCACGAAAAACTCAGGGGACCATCTTTAGTCTGAGGTTTTTTTAGGTATATTCTGCTTTCTCTGTCTGTCTGACAATTTGGCTGGTCAAGGTTGGAGCATTTTCTTGCCTATTGCGCCTGGCGAGCGGGGAGGTGAGTCAGATTAGCGGGAATGGAAAAGGGTGACCGGATTAGTGAGACAAAGACGAAAAGGGCCGGAGGCAGTCGCAGGTGGCCTGCCCTTTGCCCTCTTGAAAAGTTACTAGGACTAGGTTTAGTAAGTTTTTCTGTCTCATCTAGCCCTAGTAAGAAATTTCTACTGAGGTGGATTAGAGTGCGAAAAAATGCTTCCCTTACGCTCCTAGTAAGTTCAGATGCATGTTTTTGCTCCGACTGCTTCATATGTATGTGGTAAAAACGAAGACGAAGATGCAATGCGCATACATACGTGCCATTGTCTTCCTTCATTCGCTTCGGGATGCCAATCACATGTTCACATTGGCTGGCTAATCGATTGATGTAATCGATTGATTCAAGGAATCGATTGATGTAATATTTGTCTCAATCGCTCCATTGGTTGCTGAGATATGCAGCCCTGAAACTTAGGTGGCCGGATTTTCCCATGGCCGGGTTTACCCCACAGTACCCTACCTGAGCAATAATTTTGACAAATCTGTCAGGGATTCGAACCTGGTACGTACTGTGTGAGCAGCCTCGTTTGAGGATATCCTACTTTTTGGATGGTTTTCTCGAAGGTATACATAATTGCAACACCTAGGGTACTGTGGGGTAAACCGGGCCATAGGGTATACCTGGCCACCTAAGCTCATTTGAACTTGCTGCTGCAGCAAATGATGAACCAAATAGCTGTTTTGAAAGAGGAGAGTTCAAGGAATCGATTGATATAATATTTGTCTCAAATGGTCCATTGGTAGCTGAGATATGCAGCCCTGAAACTTAGGTGGCCGGATTTTCCCATGGCCGGGTTACCCCACAGTACGCTACCTGAACAATCCTTTTGTCAAATCTTACCAGGGGTTCGAACCCGGTACGTACTGTGTGAGCAGCCTCGTTTGAGGATATCCTACTTTTGGGGTATATATCCTTCAAAATGGTGCCTTTGTTGTGAAGGGTATTTAGTCATACTGGTAGTAGTTTACTTTGAACTGGTAGTTTTTGGTAAAGTTAGCATTTTGGGTATTCCTGGTCCTGGTTGCGCATTTTTGGTGCCCTATGTTTTTAGTGGGTATTACAGTGTGTCTGTGTCATGAGCTTGAAGGCTGCCAGTTTTGTCAGGTTTATTCATTTCATCTCATGGACTTGTTGAACAACTAATGCAGCCATTTCAAAGTTAAAATTTGATCTGTTACTGTTGAATTTGGTCTGTTTATTCGTAAGTATGCTTTGAATATGCGCGCGGTAAGTAGTTCAAGTTCGGGTGCAACTGAGATGTTCATTGGAGACAGGTGGCACGTGTTTGCAATTGCCTTGATTATGTAAATTTGCCTTTGTTGATACGTATGTAGGTTGTACGTATGAACCTTTGCCTGTGCCTTTGTTGATACATATGTATGTAGGTTGTATTTACGTATTTAATTGGCCTTTATACATACAGTATATGTGTAGGTATGTAGCATGTCATATGTTCATATGTAAGCCACTTGTCAAATTTGCCTGGTTCTGTTAGCTTTCCGGTTTTGATCATGTTTCCGGTTACATACAGTACATGTTGAACGAGTTTAGTTCGAGTTCAGTACCTACACATACATACATAGTACGTTTCGTACGTACATACCTGTTGAACGAGTTTAGTAGTTAGTACAGGTAATATGTGAACAAGTTTGAATTTGCCATTGTCTTCCTTCATTCGCTTTGGGACGCCAATCACATGTTCACATCGGCTGGCTAATCGATTGATATAATCGATTACGTATGTAGGTTGTACGTATGAACCTTTGCCTATGTGCCTTTGTTGATACATATGTATGTAGGTTGTATTTACGTATGTAATTGGCCTTTATACGTATGTAGGTAGCATGTCGTTCATATGTAAGCCACTTTGTCAAATTTGCCTGGTTCTGTTAGCTTTCCGGTTTTGATCATGTTTCCGGTTACATACATGTTGAACGAGTTTAGTTCGAGTTCAGTACCTACACATTAGGTTCTTAAAAGTAAGCTTCTGCTAAATAGTTTAAGTATAAGTAAAAGTATGACCTCATACTTTTATTATTTTAGTTTAAGTAAAAGTATGGGCTAGTGACCGTTACTTGCACTTTTGAAAATTTCGGTAAAGTAAAAGTACGTACCGGCGGGACTAGGAAAAGCCGGTAAAGTAAAAGTAATTACTTTACCGAAGCTGCTCAATGTCCAGTAAAAGGTAAACTGCTGCTGGTAAAAAGTAAAGTAAAAAGTAAAAACATACATATTTCAGGGGTATTCTGAGGGGTTTTTACCAGTCAGTGCTACTGTACTTAGTTGGTAGGGTAAATAAATGTGTGTTCAGTGCTTCAATATGTATGCTCATGCTGTACATATGTATGTATGCATGTATGTATTTAAATTTTATGTACTGTATGTATGTACGCATTTATTTTATAGGAAGAAAATTTGAGTATTTATACCAAAAACATGCACGAAAACGTTCCGCAGACAGTGATGTGCAGCAAAATTATTGACAAAATTTACTTTTTTACTTTTGCCAATTTTTTTCGGTACCGGTAAAATTTTCAAATTTCCGGTAAAGTAAAAGTACGATTTTCGAAGGGTGTCCAGTAACAGTAAAAGTAAAGTAATTACCGGCAGCAAAAATGGGTGCCGGTAACCGGTAAAAGTAAAAGTACTTTACTTGTTGCGGTCACTAGATGGGCCCCATAATTTAAGTAAAAGTATAATTTAAGTAAGAGTTTAAGTAATTTTTGGTGGGTATTCTGTAGCTATGTATAAAAAAATACCTAGGTACAGTATGTGCAAATGTAGCCTGATTTTATTTTTCTTCAGAACAGTTGCCCTTTTTCCTTTGCTTTTGAAGGAGCAATGGTTGAAAATGGGCTTATACAATGTATATTGCTAAAGTTGCTGGACAAATGAAAATATCCAGTGCCACCTCCCTGCCCCTGTGCATTTCCCCTGCTCATCTTACTTTTATTTTTTATGAGTTTGAGTTTAAGTATAAGTATACTTTGAAGAACCTACTACACATACATGGTAATATGTGAACATGTTTGAATTTGCCACCATGGCGAATCGCAAGATATTTTACATTACCAGTGGCCCGTTACAGCTTCGCAGTAAAATCCTTTTGCAGATCTGGCAACCCTTTTGCAAAATCTGGCAACCCTTTTGCAGATCTGGCAACCCTGTTGAAGATCGTGATCTGTCAACATTATGCATCTGGCAACCACTTTGGGCAGTTGGAAAAAAGTTGCATATCTTGCAACCCTATCGCAGAGTTGGCAACCCTATCGCAGATCTGGCAACCTTTTTCCCGCATAGCTCTGACAACCATGTTGTGCATCTGGCAGCCATTTTGCACAGCATCAGGCAAAAGTGGTGCATGTGGCAACCATATTGCAGGTCTGGCAACCCTTTTGCGCATTTAGCAATCTGGCAACCCTTCTGTAGATCTGGCAACCCTTTAGCGCATCTCCCGTTTTAGTCTCGTGTGCACTTTCGGGCGTGACCATTTGCAAACGCTGGCTTGAAAACCTGCGTCGTTGGGTTTCTGCGACATTTTAGTACTGAAATATCGATTATCGATCGATTATTGGTGATCGGCTGATCAGATCATAAATCGCAGGCCTTTCTGGCATTCTCGGGGCCATAAGCTCTCGAAAGAGTTCTGAATGGATGCTGTAGCTGCGAAATTGAGTGAGTGTGAGCGAATCTGCGCGCTTTTAGTACTGAAATATCGATTATCGATCGATTATTGGTGATCGGCTGATCAGATCAAAAATCGAAGACCTTCCTGCCGTCCTCGGGGTCATAAGCTTTCGAATGAGCCATGGGTGAACGCTGTAGCTGCAAAACTGAGCGAGTCTACAGCATTGCACCCACACAGACACACAGACATCAGCCCTATTTGTTAGTATAGATCTTACATTATTTACTTCAAAAAATATCCGTTATGTAATCTTACAAAAAGCCAGGTACCCCGAAATATCCATATTTTTCGCCAAGTTGTCAGATATGCAAAAAAATCTATAATGTTAAATTTGTAAGATGGTTTTTTCACGATAAAATGTACAAAAAGTTTATCCTATGAATAGGCATAAATATCTTTCGAAAAGCCATTTTTCGTACCAGTGGCCCGTTACAGCTTCGCAGTAAAGTCATTTTGCAGATCTGGCAACCCTTTTGCAAATCTGGCAACCCTTTTGCAGATCTGGCAACCCTGTTTTAGATCGTGATCTGTCAACTCATTATGCATCTGGAAACCACTTTGGGCAGTTGGCAAAAAGTTGCATATCTGGCAACCCTATCGCAGAGTTGACAACTCTATGGCAGATCTGGCAACCGTTTTTCTCGTGTGCGCTTTCGGGCGTGACCATTTGCAAACGCTGGCTCGAAAACCTGCGTCGTTTGGTTTCTGCGACATTTAGTACTGAAATATCGATTATCGATCAATTATTGGTGATCGGCTGATCAGATCAAAAATCGAAGGTGGTGTGTACGAGCCTATACCCCTGAAGCAAGAAGCTTGTGAAATAGCGATAAATATCAACAGCAGAATGGCACCAGACATAGGCGCCACTTCTCACTCCGTAGTGTTGTCAAAACATACTGATCATTTTTTTTCTAGCTTCTGCCTGTTATAGAGTGCTTCTCTGGAAATGCACCTTAGGCACCTTTTTTATGGTCCAGCAGCCGTTTTCCAAACATATTGAGCCTTCCGCATTACGTTGCTGACCAGTATAAAATTTAACCCCTCCTGTATGCTGAGATATAGCTGCTGGTAGGCCCAAATTGCCCCTCACGTGCCCGCCACTTTTTTCAAAAGTTGTTACCATCATTCTACTCCGTTTTCTTCGCTGATTTCGATTTGGGGCATGCCCCTTCGAAATTTTGATCAATATGCCATGATATAGTCGAAAACGAGGTAATTTTGGCTAATTTGATCATTTTCGCCAATTTTTTTGGTGTATTCATCAAAATTTCGAAGGGGCATGCCCCAAACCGAAATCAGCGAAGAAAATGGAGTAGAATGATGGTAAGAACTTTTGAAAAAAGTGGCGGGCACGTGAGGGGCAATTTGGGCCTACCAGCAGCCATATCTCAGCATGCAGGAGGGGTTCAATCAATCAAAATCTTTATTCAATAAGTGGATTGAACAAGAGAACACACCAGCCCATAGCAGCAGAATGTCCTGAAGACCACACAACATTGTACGCGATATGTGAATACATACATGTACTGTACATTGAGTAGTGCAACAGAACGAGCTGTACGAACCTTAGGTGGAGATAATATACGAAGAACTATTGTCATAAAACGGACAGCACTGACAATATTTACATAACTTGGCTAGACGACACGGTAAAAGTTAGAATTTGTAAACCCGGAGGAGGCGCTCAATTTCTGATTGTTTTTCGAGGGCTGCAGCGAAAGAGGCTGGCGAGTTGGAGCTTACCGTACGCACATCAAGCTGATTCCAACAGAGCACAATCCGGTTACTGTAAAAAGACTTTCTAACATCAAGGTTTGAGGGCTTTGCTACGAGTTTGCTATGGGATCCGGCCCTAGTTCTGCTGGTATTTACGACAATAAAATCCTCACTATTTACAGCTGTGGCGCCCTTCAGAAGTTTGTAGCAAAGGGTAAGATCGTGGACCATGCGACGATATTCTAAGCTATGAAGTCCCAAAAATTTACACTGCATACGGTAGGAATAAGACACGTACGGGAACGGATAATTATAATTCATAATCCTACATCTGGCACACAAGCGTTGAACAAAACGTATTTGGACGCGCTCTAGCTGGCGAATGTCTTTCTTCAGGAGAGGGTTCCATACCTGTGAAAAAGTTTCGAGTATGGGCTGAACAAAAATGCAGTAGGCACGCACTAGTAAAAAGCAATCAGTTGAAGAAAACACACGAAAAAGCTTACCAACGGCAGTCAATGCTAGATTGCATAGGCGAGTGCAATGCTCAGAAAAGGACAATTTACTGGTCATTATTACACCTAGATCGCGAACAGAAGTTTCACGTTGGAGTACGGCGTTGTCAATGAAATAATCGCGCCTGGGATTTTTTCTACCTAAGCAGAGCACGACACATTTACTAGAGGCTACACTCATCTGCCAAGTAACAATCCAGCTGGAAATATTTTCTAACGCTTCAACTAGCGGACTCGACACATTTATGTCAGACAAAACAGTAGTGTACAGCTTTACATCATCCGCGAATAGTTTTGCACATATAGAGTTTGGAATAATTTCAACAATATCGTTTACGTAAAGCAAAAACAATAATGGACCAAGTACACTTCCTTGAATAACTCCGCTGGTAACAGGCTCATAACCAGAAAGAGCACTACCTACAGATACTCGCTGCGTACGATTGCTCAGAAATGCAGAAATCCATTTTAATAAAGGACCTTCAATACCGTAAGATTTCAATTTCAAAACTAGTTTAGGATGGCTCACACTATCGAACGCTTTCTTAAAGTCTAAGTACAATAGATCGCGTCTACACACTTCTTATTGTCAACAGCCTCTGTCCAAAAATCCAGACATTCTAATAGCTGGGTGGTTACAGATTTGCGGGCTAAGAAACCGTGCTGATGTTTGGTGATTAAGTCATGCTGAAGCAAATAAGACGTTAAATTTTTAAATTTCATACTGGTCAGCAACGTAATGCGGAAGGCTCAATATGTTTGGAAAACGGCTGCTGGACCATAAAAAAGGTGCCTAAGGTGCATTTCCAGAGAAGCACTCTATAACAGGCAGAAGCTAGAAAAAAATGATCAGTAAGGTTTAGGATAGCTCGAGCGTACCGCGCTTTACTTAAGTCAGTTAGTGTGCCTTGCCCACACATAGCGAGTCGTGTGCCTTGCCCACACTAGAGTGTATCGCGTGCCGTGCTCACACATCTGTCGGTTACGTGCAGTGCTCACGTACTTATGCATACTTCGCCTATGCACCGGTTATGGTAGCATGCAGTGCTCATGCATCTTCTACCATATGTTTGTGGTTGCTGTTAGTTAGCTGGAGTGCTTGGAGTAAACTTGTGGCTATCGGCGAATACACAATGGACTACATCCTTGCACCTGGATTGGAGGCTTAGCAAACCTCGACAATCTAACTCAGCGCGAAGATACACTACAGCAATACATAACAGCAGGCTTTTCTGGCATTCTCGGGGCCATAAGCTCTCGAAAGAGTCCTGAATGGATGCTGTAGCTGCAAAATTGAGTGAGTTATGAGTGAATCTGCGCGCTTTTAGTACTAAAATATCGATTATCGATCGATTTTTGGTGATCGGATGATCAGATCAAAAATCGAAGACCTTCTTGCCACCCTTGGGCATATAAGCTTTCGAATGAGCCATTGGCGAACGCTGTAGCTGCAAAACTGAGCGAGTCTATAGCATTGCACACACACAGACACACATACATCAGCCCTATTTGTTAGTAGAAGATCAGGAATATCAATAATGTTCGAAAATTTGAGAAAAATTTTTCTTGGCAAATTGTAGGCTGCGTTTCAAAACATTTAAGAACTTTTTGCTTGACAATATGGAGATCCTACAATTTTTTCATTCAAAGGAAATTTGAGTTTGAGGATACGTGTTGTAGCACCGTCCATAATGTTAAACAAGATCCTACAACCCAAAATTTTCCCACCTAAAGGGTTATTAGTTCACTTACGTTAATGAAATTTTGTATGCTTGTCAGGTATGTGTTCAAGTTTTTATTTTAAAAAAAAATTATTAACAATTTAAGCATTGGTTCAGAAGTTATAAGCATTTTAGAGATGACAGCTTTCGTGAAACACCCAGTACTTTATGTATACATTGCGTTGCGAGTGGGCAGAAATTGTACTGTAACTTGAAAATTTTTGAATGGTGTGTTTCGGACAGAAAGGGTTATCAAACATTTCACTCGGGGAAATTTTGGACAAAATATCATCTAGCTGATGTGCATGGGAAATAGGAAAAGAAACGAAGCGTGCTGGTCAATTTTTTTTAGAAAGTTTTTCGAATTATTGGCGAAAGATTTTTTCGTCCGAAAATGTCCTCATTTACATTCAGGACATTAATGTACATACCGCCGTAGGAATCCAAAATTCGAGCCCTGAAGTAGTCGGCTTGAAATGCTGGAACTTCTGCAAGAAGGGGAAAAGCTGCGTGAATGTGATCCATCCATCTGTAAATGGTTTCGTTGGTGACCAGTTGGATGTGAAAATCTTCGTGATTTTGGTGGTAAATGTTGGCCAGACTGATGAGCTGCATGGGTTTAAGCTTCTTTGGATTGTGATAGAAAAGCCAAATGAAAGGCTTGTTGCTCTTGCCATGTCGGTACACATGGTATGTAGAATCCCATAGAACTCCGGGTTGGTCAACACCAACAGGATTAGAACCATTATTTCCATTAAAGTTACTGGTGGCACCCAGACGGGCAACGATAGTCCTCTTGTACTCATTAAGATAATTCAGCAACAATACAGAAACGCTGGCGACAACAAGCAGTGATGCGAAAGCAAGAAAAGCTACCGTATTTACCGGTAGATAACCCCCCCAATGCATAACCCCCCCAATGCATACCCCCATATTGGCAAAACATAAAAAATGCCCAATGCATAACCCCCCCCCCCCCCCTATGCATACCCCCATATGTACTGTACAGTACCTGAACCTACCTATGTAAGCTGGTCATATAGTACCCATAGCCACTCCCACACCAAGCTAAGATGCCTATAGGCCTGCTTGGGGGTGTATTGTACTAGAATAACCGTGTTTTGACCTCAATTATGCCTTAAAACACGTGCTTTTGACCTAAAAAATATGCCTCTGCGCACCTCTCAAAAACATAAAAAATGCCCCATGCATAACCCCCCCCCCCAATGCATAACCCCCCCCCCCCCCCCCTATGCATACCCCCATATGGGACCTCTCAATTTTTGCATACCCCCATGGGGCTATGCACCGGTAAATACGGTATTCTGAGTTTCAGCATCTCCTTCGTCATAAGTTACGTACACTGACTTATCAGACGACATATGTCGTAGCGGGTTATTGGACTTAGTGGGATGCGGCATCTCGCTAGCGGGTTGAGGCATGCCAAATACAGCTAGCGGGAAGTGGAATTCCATATTACGCTAGCGGGTTATGGCATTCTTGTAGGCGTGTATTTATTTTATTGACACCAACCAAGCACGCGCCGGACCATTACGTACATTACATTACCTTTTACATAGGCTGTCAGGCAGACCGATAGGGCATTGGCGGACACACAGTGATTAGCCAGCCGACATCAGCCAGCCTAGAATACACTACACCTACACACATACCCAAAACAAACCAAGAGATTTCAGAAAAGAAGACCACAAGAAAGAAAGGTTATCAGACCCACACCCAGAGGTTATCAGGAAATAACGAGGGAAAGTTTGGTTGGGGACAGAGCAGGGCAAAAAACATCTTCGTTGTTTTGCGAGCAACTTCACAAGGTCATTTCATTAGAGCTAACAAAAAGCTGGAGATTCCGGACCAAGACATCGCGCTAACGAAAGCTTATCATTCAGAAACTTCCTACACTCCAACAAATCGCGTTGCAAATGCCCGAGCAGTCTTGTCGCTCAAAGCAGTGCCCCTGTTTCAGGAATGACTTTGCCTTGCTCTTCAAAGTATCACAGAGGCGAAGAATGCAAAAACCCGAAATAGCATCCTTTCATTTGTACGTATCAGTTCAATGCATTGCCTACTTGTTTGACCATTGCGCATAAATAAATATGATCGCTTGTTTTGGGAACTGACTTGTCTGACCAATAAACTCCTTAAAATCAGCGTTTACGTGTAAAGGTGTCAAAAAATATTACACAAAACTAAGGTCAAAATCATTATTCCGGAATCAGCTAGCGGTTTGTGGAATCTCACAGACATGCCAATACCCGCTAGCTAGAAGTGGAATTCCAGATCCCGCTAGTGGGATGCCGCATCCCGCTAATCCTAATACCCGCTACGACATATGTCCACCATATGCAGTAAGGGAATTGGGTTGGTCGATGCTGACCCCGCGGCATTTAGTGAAAGTTTGGACCGGTGTCTGCGCGGTCGTCGACGTCATTTTGTTGTCAATTCCTCCTTTCACTCGCTCCTTTTCAGCTCCCAGATGATTGAACAAGGTCGACGACCCCGCAGACACCGACCCAAACTTTCACTAAATGCCGCGGGGTCAGCATCGACCAACCCAATTCCTTTACTGCATATGGTGGATAGTAAAAGCCGTAAAAGATCGAAACAATGTTCTTGATCTAGAGGGTGTGGTTGTCCGTCACTTGGAAGCAATTTTGAGAGACAACACGGCCGACTTCAGCGAAATAAATAAGCAAGAATGACAAAATATCGAATCAGAACACAATCGCAAGGCAATTGACTCACATCACCGGAAGTGAAGTTATATAAATTATCAAAAATCAAAAAATATTAAAAATCCAATATCAAAAAATATCAATATATGTGTTATCAAAAAATCCCCAAGAATGGCCTACGTAGTGATAAGAAACGAAGTGTGACAAAGTTTGGTGTGTTCTAATGGCTGTGTCTAGGAAAGCTGTACCGTTTACTGTGTATTGCTTTACTGTTGTGCACTTGCTGTACTACACTGCGTGAGATGCGAGACAACAACGACAAGTAAACTCTTTATTCTTATCTTTAGCTCCGTCACAGTAACAGGAACGACAACCACCAAATCGCCAGCTGCTTCGACCGTCGCTCTGAAGGATCCGCCTTCCGCCGTCAGCTGAAACCTCCAACTCGCCCTTACACCGAATCGCCTCCGATCCACCGAGCCATTCCGACTATCTCCGACCAGACCTCAACCTCAACTTCCAACTCATCAACCCTCAGCTCATCCGCTGCCAACTCACCTCCTCAACCCAACGCCAACTCACCAACTTGCATCATCGGGCGTCAACACACACGGCAATTCATAACATACATACGCAGCCACAAGCACACACTACGCGTACGCCTCAGTCCTTTATTATTTATTGCCACTTTTTCCATGCCGTACTCATACCGTACCGTTCTCATGACATCCTCCCTAACTTCCGCGAGCTTTTGCTTGCAAAAGCAAAGAAAGCCGTCGCACCACACGAAGCAATCCTTGACTAGTTTTGAGGCCTAAAACCTATTTATACAACATTACGAAACCTATAAAATGTTCTATAAATATGTAGGATATCCTATAAATAGGATGTCCTATTTTAAGGCCTCAAAACTAGTCAGGGATTGGTTCGTTTCTTTTCACTACGTAAGCCATTCTTCTCTATACTGGGATTTTAATTTTTTCGATTATTAAACATAAACGAACAATGCCGCCAAAACTTTTTCATCAAAGTAGCCTATCCTATGTAAAATTTTGCGTAGATTTCAAAAATAGTATCGTTGATCCAAAAAATTTAACCCCTACCCAAAAATTGTCAAAAATATAAAAATTTTGCAAAATTATATACTAGGGATTCAATTTTTTTGAAACACCGATACTATTTTTGAAATCTACACCAAATTTTACATAGGTTAGGCTACTTTTAATGAAAAAGTTTTTGCGACATTGTTCATTTATGTGGAATAATCGGAAAAAGTGTACCTTTTTAGTACACCAGTGGCCCGTTACAGCTTCGCAGTAAAATCCCTTTGCAGATCTGGCAACCCTTTTGCAAATCTGGCAACTCTTTTGCAGATCAGGCAACCCTGTTGTAGATTGTGATCTGTCTTCTGTCAATTTATTACGCATATGGCAACCATTTTGGGCAGGGCAGTTGGCAGAAAGTTGCGTATCTGGCAACCCTATCGCAAAGTTGGCAACCCCATGGCAGATTTGGCAACCCTTTTTCTGCATAGATCTGACAACCATTTTGCAAAGCAAATTCAATCTTATCCGGCAAATTCATAGTCGATGCGATAGCAGAACCACCCCGCCCAAAAACGACAAAGACAGATCACAATCTACAACACGCTCAAAAGTCAGATTGCAAAAAGCCGATCTGCAAAGGGATTTACTCGAACTAACGGGCCACGCAATCACACATTTTTTTCGATTATTCACATAAATGAACAATGTCGCAAAAACTTTTTTCATTAAAAATAGGCCTAAATTATGTAAAATTTGGTGTAGATTTAAAAATAGTATCGGTGTTTCAAAAAATTGAATCCTAGTATATAATTTTGCAAAATTTTTATATTTAAGAATAAGGTTAAATTTTTTTCAAATCAACAATTTTGAAAATCTACGCAAAATTTTACATAGGATAAGCTACTTAATGAAAAAAGTTTTTTTAGCGGCCATATTTCGTTATGTTTAATAATGCGAAAAATTAAAAATGCAGTAAAGAACTACGTAGTGAAAGAAAAACGAACCGAATCCCCTGACTAGTTTTGAGGCCTTAAAAAAATAGGACATCCTATTTATAGAATATATTACATATTTATCAAACATTTTATAGTTTCGTAATGTAAATAGTTTTAGGCCTAGAAACTAGTCAACTTCGTGTGGTGCGACGGGGCTTTTTTTGTTTGCAGAGCTCGCAGGGAGAGTGTCGTGGGTACAGTTTATAGTACAGTTGGCAATAAATGAAGGAGCTGGGGCGCTACGCAGTAGTGTGTGTATGCATATATATATGTATGTTTATGAATTGCGGTGTGTGTTGACGCCCGATGATGCATAAGATTGGCGTTGGGTTGAGGAGGTGAGTTGGCACAGATAATTTGAGAGGTTAATAGTTGGAAGTTGAGGTCTGGTGGGAGTAGTCGGTCTCGGTGGATCGGGAGAGGCGTCTTGTGTAAGTTGGAAGTTAGCTGACCGCGGAAGGCGGGAATTTTCAGAGCGACGGTGGATAATATTCATTTCCCTGTTTTACTGTGACGGAGCTAAAGATAAGAATAGGAGTTACTTGTCGTGGTGTCTCGCGTGCTCACGCAGTGTGGTGCGGCGAGTATGCACAACGTGAGAGCGATACACAGGTAAACGGTACACTTTCTGGGCCCCGTCTCGCGCGCTCGTTTAGCATTACGTCACCATTCTGGGGATTTTTGATAACACATACTGTGATATTTTTGATATTGGATTTTTTTTTGATTTTTGATAATTTATATAAGTTCGCCTACCGGTGATGTGAGTCAATTGCCTTGCGTGGTGTTCTAGTTTGTCATTCTTGCTTATTTATTTCGCTGAAGTAGGCGGTGTTGCTCTCCAAACTCCAGTGAGCGGACAACACACCTCTTAATAAACATTTGTTGGGTATTTACTATCCCACCATATGCAGTAAAGGAATTGGGTTGGCAGATGCTGACCCCGCGGCATTTAGTGAAAGTTTGGGTCGGTGTCTGCGGGGTCGTCGACTTGTCGGAGGAGACGAGTGAAGGACGACGAGAATGACGTCGACGACCGCGCAGATCAAGCGCAGCTAATGCACAGGCGTGGACCCCATTCCTTCATATGGTGGACATATGTCGTCGCGTATTGATGCGGCATCCCCGCTGCGCGCCCCCACTTTCTAGCTAGCGGGTATTCGCATCTCTGTGAGATTCCGCGAAGGCGCTTGACTCCGGAACATTTGGATTTTGACCTTAGTTTTGTGTAATATTTTTTGACACTTACACGTAAAAATTTTATTGGTCAGAAGCAGTTGCCAAAACAAGCGAATTCGTATTTATTTATGCGCAATGGTCAAACAAGTCGGCGAGTCGTGAACTGATACGTACAATGAAAGGATGCTATTTGCCGGGTTTTTGCATTCTTCCGCCTCTGTGTGATGTTGAAGAGCAAGGCAAAGTCGCAATTTCCTGAAACGGGGCCTTTTGTTTTGACGACGGGGTCGGGCATTTGCAACGCGATATTGGAGTGTAGGAAGTTTCTGAATGATAGTTTTCGTTTAGCGCGAATGTTTCTGTTAGCTCTAATAATAACCTCTGACTTACGCAACTAAACAAAAGGTCTTTTTTTGCTCTGTCCCGACCTCCTCGTTATTTCCTGGCCCATGGGTCTGATGACCTTTTTTCTTCTTGTGGATGTTTTTTGTAACCTACTTCGTTCAGTTACGTATTGCTGGTCATCTTCTCTTTAACGGTTCTTTAACGGTTAAA